>APFE030349514.1:193125-211641 GCA_000404065.3 Pinus taeda | reverse complement strand
AACAGTAGCATCCACTTCTTCTCGCGAAGTGGCATCCTCCTTCCTCCAAACTCCAGGAAGAGGAGTATCGGCAGGCTTGCAGCCATGCATGTTGAACTTCTCTAGTATCTCCCGAGCATACTTACCCTGCGAAACAAACAATCCACCATTGTGCTGCCATATTTCCAATCCTAGGAAATAGTGAAGGAGGCCCAAGTCCTTCATCTCAAACTCCTTAGCAAGATCATCCTTGCATGAAAGTATCAAAAAATCATCACCCGTTAGAATCAAATCATCTACATACAGTACAATGATAAGCAACTTAACCTCCACCACAATCTGGTATAGGTTAGGATCTGCCTCACTCTTGGAGAATCCAAGTCTGGTGAAATAGCTGTCTATCTGTGTGTACCAAGCACGTGGTGCTTGCTTCAACCCATACAATGCTCTCTTGAGCCTGCACACATGTGACTCACTGCTGAAGACCTCAAAGCCTTTAGGCTTCTCAATGTACACCTCCTCCTCAATGACTCCGTTGAGGAACGCAGTCTTCACATCCGTCTGATGAATGTGCCACCCCATCTGCGTTGAGAGAGCAAGAATCATCTGTACGGAAGAATACCTTGCGATAGGTGCAAAGGTCTCCTCATAATCGATCCCCTCTATTTGTGAAAATCCTTAGGAAACAAATCTTTCCTTGTACTTCTCCACACTCCCGTCAGCTGCCTACTTAACTTTGTAGATCCATCTTGAACCCACCATTGATTTCCCTTCCAGTCTAGGAACAATCTCCCATGCACTGTTTCTGACAATAGAATCATATTCTTCCACCATGGTGTCTACCCATGGGGGATCCTCCACAGCTTCCTCGAAAGAGGATGGCTCAGTCACAACACACTTGCTCATAAGAGACATGTATCCAGTGTACCGATCAGGTGACTGTCTCTATCTACATTGGGCTGTAGGTGGTCCTACAAATTTCTCTGCATCTTGAGCCAGTCGCTCAGCGTCTGTCAAGCAATTTCGCCCTCTGATGGTAGGCGCTGCTTCAGTGGTCTCTTCCACTCCATGAACCTTGTCCTGTGGCTGATCCATGTCCTGAAGCTAATCCTTAGGAACTAATAGCTCCTCATCTACATGCAAGTGTAGCTCCCTCTCAAGTGAACAATTCATGGCTTTCTCCTCCTGAAATTTTATATCCCGTCGCACAACAGTTTTACCACTGTCTGGCAAATACACACGATAGTTGTGGGGTGTATCAATGTACCCCAAAAATATCCCAACCTCTGCGGTCAGCTCCAACTTCTTCTTGGCATCCTTCGTCACATGCATGTAAACGTTAGCACCAAAAATCATCAAATGAGAAAGATCAGGCTTCTTACCAGAATAAGCCTCCTCGGGTGTACTCATGCCAAGTATCTTATGAGGACAACTATTTTGTACATAAACTGTTGTATTGCATGCTTTTCCCCACAAGTGAAGGGGTAGGCCCTGATCATGAAACATCGCCCATGCAACACCCACGATCGTTCTGTTCTTCTGCTCAGCTACCCCATTCTGCTGTGGGTTATCAGGAGCTATGAGCTCTCTACAAATCCCTTCTGCCTTGTAGAAATCCTTGAACTCGTCCGAGATGTATTCACCACCATTATCACTCCTAAGAGCCTTCACCTTCTTCCCTGACTCCTTCTCGACCAGTGATTTGAATTCACAGAACTTTGAATATGTCTCACTCTTCTTCTACATGAAGAAGATCCACCACTTACGAGAGAAATCATCAACAAAAATCACATAATACCTGTGTTTTGTTGTCGAAGCAACTGAGAAAGGTCCACACACATCTGTGTGAATTTTCTCAAGGATCGTTGTGGCGCGACTATCCTTCTCGTGAAACGTCGCTTTCACAAACTTCCCCAAAGTACACCCCTTGCACTGATCTAACTACGCAAGTGTGCCTTTAGGAAGCCCTGTAGTGATCTACTGTAGTATCTTCAAGGCTCCATGGTGAAGGTGACCTAATCTCCTGTGCCACAACTCACCATAATCCTGGCTCACCAATCCTTCTACCTTTCCTGCCATTGTTGTGCATCCATCTACATGCAATTGATAAAGGTTCCTTACCCGAACCCCTATCTTTCAGGTCTCACCAGTTGTCTTGCTGCACAGGAAAGCTTTTCCATTGTTGAAAACAACATCATACCCCTTGTCTTCTTACATCGCCACAGAGATAAGATTCTTCTTCAATCCTGGAACATGCATGACTTCCTTCAATACGAAGGGTTTACCAGACTCCCTCTCAAAGGAAATGGTACCGATACTGGTTGCACTGTATCTACCATCATCACCCATCTCGATGTGCACTCCAAGATCTTTGTCCTCCAGATCAGAAAACAAATCTCTATCTCTCGTCATGTGAAAAGACGCGCCATTGTCCAAGAACCACACCGATCCCATCACACTTGAAGCCAAGCATGTGATCAATGAAAAATCAAGCTCAAATTGTGAGGTTAGAGCCTCTCCTACTGAAAATCCAACAACTTGCTTGTTCTTCTTCTTTTGCGGACAATTAGTGGTATAGAGTCCGTGCTGGTGACAGTGAAAACACTTCACCTTGGACATGTCCTGCTTCTTGCCTTTCGCACCAGCCTGAGAAGCTTTCTTTCTCTTCCCTTTCTTTGCTTTAGCAACCAAAGTGCAATTTTATTCATCAGCTCCCTTTGATGAAGATCCCTCCCTGGTACTCCGCCTGATCTCCTCTTGCACAAGGTCTGACCACAATCTTTCCCATCCTGGTAATTTCTCCCGACTATTGACAAAGTCTTGATAGGAATGCAAACTCTTTGGAAGACCAAGGAGAGCCAAGCTCACTTAGTCCTCATCATTGATAGTAACCCCCACACTTCCCAGCTCATCTCGACACTGAGTGAATTCGTGAGATACTTGGGGATACTATCACCCTTCTCGCATTTGATGTTTTTGAGTTTATCTTTGAGTGCCAACTTCCTCTGATCGCTCTTTCTTTGGAATAATTATATTAATGATTTCCACATCAAATATGGAGTAGCCTTTCCATGGAGGCTGGACACAATGTGATCCTTCATGCCCTCCAACAGAATCCTTCGACATTTTGCGGTCTTCTTTTGCCAAGCATCAGCTTGAGTACCATCAGTAGGCTTTGGGACATCTGTCTCTATGAACTCCTTCAGCCCATTATCATCCAATACTACCTCCATCCTGTCCTTCCATGCAATAATGTTCGTACTACCCTCAAGGGCATACTCCAATCGCAATCTTGTGAAAGACATTTCAACTTTGACACCAAGAAAACACTGCTGCAAATTCGAATTCCACCAGCTCAAAACTCAACTGATTTTGATCTAGAATTCGTGAGAATAAGGTATTTCTTGTACAAAGATCGACTATATGGAAATTCACCGGATATCTCACCTTCCAAAGGAAGGATGAATCCAGAGGCTACCTGGCCTGAATACAGATTCTGCCTGAAGAAATAGAATGTAAACACTTCATGAATAGTAGATCTGATGATCAACAGCTTCGATACCATGTAGAAATTTTGAATAATAAACACATATTCAATGTAGATTATCGTGATCATGTACTATTTCAGAATACATACACAATACATAAGCTCCTCTATGTTGATCATCAATATAGCAGCATAAATAACAATAAAACATCAAGAGCATGCACACATTCACACAATACGTAACCCGGGGAAAGCTTACAGCCGAAAACCCCACACTATCTCTATATTAATGATTGAGAACATGTAACATTACAATAGTCAATACTTCTTGCAAGTCTCCAGCACTATCTCCACCTGTTACACATAATACAAGTCAGATCTGATCTCCAAATCTATTCCACTTCTTGCCTGCCTCCACTGCTCAATACTTGCTCAAGAATGGATGAGAATGGTTGAACCAAACTCTTATTTACCTCAAAAGAATCACTCACATTGGGAATCATGTGAGCAGAGGCTATAATCACTTGGTATTGGCCAATTCTCATTGGCATAATTCAATCCCATTGATTGTGCAAATCCTCATGCACAACTATAATCACAACTGATAGCAATCTGATCCTCTAACACCTGTCCCTGCTGAATTGAACATGCACTGACATGAAAATGAGTTAACTGATGTATTCTTTAGTTGCATTATTAGTTAATTATTATTTTACAACTCATCATTAATCTATTTGCAGTTAGACTAATTACAACTAGTTTAACCAAGTCAAACTGAACACAACTCCATCAACTCCACAATCAACTCCACCAAACTCAACTGATTGAGTTCTAACTGAAGTCGTGCACGCAAAAACTCAACTAACCCACAAAGAAAATGTATTTCCTTCTTACAGTTGCATGTGCCACATCGTAACTCAAGCTAATGTGCTCCAAGAGAATAAGATAAAGTTTATAGTCTAAATATTATTATAAGCTAATAATATTTGACTGCTCTATAATTAGACTTGACAGTGTCACTGCTGTTGTCTAAAAATAGAATTCCATATATTTTTTCCAACTTGACCAATCATCCATAAACAACATCTTGCAACTCATAGACATGATCCATATGTCTAAAAATAGACATAGTCTAAAAATAGACTTTGCGCCATAATTTGCCTGTGGGCCCACTTAGTGAAGGCGACTCTTTTCACTAAGCTCCATCATCTTGTTTCAATCTCAACAAACACGACATCTTGTATTTCACCAAAAAAAAAAACTCAAATACAAGAACGCTATGGATGGGGTAAACTAACAAAAAAGTTTATGTTAAATAAAACAATAACCTAGTCAAGAACAAAAAAAACCCACCCAACCTTGCATTGTAAAAAATAGGACGTAGTCCCAAAAGAAGCTATCTAAATGAATAGTCACATATTGCAAGAGAAACGATATAGAACCACGAAGAAGCCAATCAGAATGGAGATACAAAAGTATAAAGCTAGTCTCCTAAACTTTCCTACTCAACCTGGACTTTCAAAACCTAAACAAGAATAGGAATACACAAATCTTTATACCACCGAATAATAAAAAAGAATAGTAAAATGACCCAATTTAAAAAGTGAAATATAGCAACAATGATCAGATGAAACTAGAGTAGTGAGTTGTTCCATATTACCTCATTATAAAATTGGTAATCTAAAAGAGGGATGCTACACACTTCTCAGCATGCCCTCCAATGAATATTAGAATACCATTTTATTGGACTTACGAAATAAATAATGCTTAATTCCCACATATAATATGTATCTATATACCTATTTTTAATTCATTGGCTATATACTTAATTGGGTATACCCTATGTATATGTAGATCACCACTAACTTAGCAACTTATTTTTTCCAATATTTTCATAAATGAAAAAATATTTCCTTAATTTAATTTTTGTATTTCTGAGAGGTTGAAAAATAATTTTAAAATAGGAAAAAATGGAATTACATGATTAGTATCTCTACAGACTCTGAAAATGGCTATGATGATTGTCATGATCTATTTGAAAATATCCTCAATCTAACGGTGGAAGTTTGTTTTCCAAAGATCCACAATTCTCATATGTTTGCATGTGGTTGCAATTGTGGTTACAGTACCTTACCAGAACTCTATTCTCTAATGAAAATTCTACTATTAATTGTTGGTAGTCAATTAGGACCTACATTATTTCTTTTCAAAGTAAATGGACAAGTCTCGATGTTAGCAAATTGAATTGTAATAGTAATTGAGAATTTGTGTTGAAAAAATAATGTGCAAAGGAGGAATTATATGTGGGAGAATGGATATACATAGAGAAGTAAAAACTTTAAAGCATAAATTTTGACAAATAATTGAGAAATAAAAAATTGCTCTAACAATATAACTTACTTTTCATTTTAAATTTTTACAAATTTAGTTATGTAGAGAAAATCATGTACAAAACAAGGGGTATCCACAGGAGAACTACTGTGCAAGAAGATAACATATGATAACTACTGTGCAAGAAGATAACATACGAGAAGATACAATGAATATATAAGCATGCATTCTGGATATGTGTACTATCTACTAATCTTGTATAAATAGTAAACAACCATATGGTATTTTATAGACTTTATAACGTTAGCTAAACGAGATGAAAAATTAAACTAAATGTGTAAAAGTTTTATGTCTGCACATATTCTCCCTTTTCACACACTTATTGTGTGAGAATGTTATTGTTATTTATAGGTGCATATTTTTATTTCCAATTGCATTCCTATCAATAGTAATCGAAACAATTGCAATGGAAAAAGTACAATTAATTCATAATTATTATATTTTATAACAATTAAAAATTTCAATATTGAAATAAATTCAAATAACAAAAATAGTAATCAGTAACTAGATTACATGCAATAAAAAATGCCATAATTCATGAGATTTGGACAATTTATAGTTGACACTTTATTACATTCAAGGTGATTCTATCTAGGTAGCCAATGTAGTAGATATAAATATATCCACATGTCACCTAAGGAAGTGTTCTTGAAGCAATCATCATGATTCCATTGCTTTGGAAACCTCTTCCCATATATACATAGCCTAAGTAAACACAAATCTTAGATTTAGTCCTTTAATTTACACATACATATTTCTTCCAAGAAATATTTGAGTTATTGTCACCCCATTCTCTAATTTCTTACCTTTAATGGCTACTAGATTTTAGTATTGAATAAACTACAATCAAAATTAGTTACCTCTTTTTGTATTGCATGACAAAGGTCTGTCATCTTCTTCATCATCCTAGTTCACAACAAGATGATAATTGGGCAGATAACACAAAGAGTACCATAAATGATCTTTCCATAAAGGGTACATCTATAAGCTATGATTTTCTTAGATATGTTAATTCAACTTGCTACATCATTCCTTTCTATGTACTGAAATTTGGCCTCTAATCATGTACATATAATGGGTTTACTTAGTAATGTATATTGTTCCATGTTTCTGTCTGCAACATTGGAAAAAGAATAATTAAGTTTCTTCTTACATTTCCCTTATAGATTTTGAGAAAGGGTCCATATTTCATTGGCATGTGTTCCCTTGTTAATTTGGACCTAGAAAACCTTTAGATGAGAGTAACTTGTTACAATTTATTCTTAATGTAAACAATGCAAAAATGTGGCAATTTTGTAGTAGAAATAAACAAGAAAAAATAGAAAATTTGAATTGGCTTTCATTCACTTAAGATCTAAATACATGATCATTTCAATATTACTCTGGTATGAACGCTTATGATTTTGATAGTAATTTCAATTAAGATCAGAAAAGATATATGTTAACCCTAGGTTTAATCTTTAATTAAGTTTTTAATATCTACTAATCCGTGCTACAGGAATCTGATATGTGTAGAGGTGTATAAATGAGGGAGAAAAGGTTATCTTGCTCATATCCCTCTTTTTCACATCCTTTTAATTAGCTAAGAAGAATATTGGTTGTAGAGCCATGTACAACTTATTGGTTCTTTTATAACTAATAAATATTATTAAGCACTTGAACAATGTCCTAATTACATGTCATTTTGCTAAATAAATGTTGAAAACGCTATTTTATAATATCGAGGATACAACCTTCTTGATTTTCTTACAAGCATTGATCATTACACAATACATTAGCTTAAATGCTATTAAGCATTGGAGTGATGACTAAATTGCACATCGACTCACCAAATAAATGCCAAATAGACTTACATTTACTCGAAATGAAGTTTTTGTTAATCGTAAAACTAAGTCTTATATATATATATATATATATATATATATATATATATATATATATATATATATATATATATATATATATATATATATATATATATATATATATATATATATATATATATATATATATATATATATATATCTGCTAATATGTGACATAGGTGGTTTATTTAATATATGTAACATTTTGCTAAAACATCGCTGCGAAATGAGGCAATGTGTGGAAGAAGTGTGTGGAGGTGGTTTGCACATCGTTTCAATTTTCTATGGTAAACAGTGGTTGTAGATTCTTATGCATATTCTTGACTTGTTCACAAGTAGTAAATGCTTTGAAGCACTGAAATGATGTGTTAATTACATGTCAATTTGCCAAATAAATTCCAAAAAGACTATTTTACAATATCAATGGATATTATCTTCTTGATATGTTTACAACAACTAAACATTACACAATGCATTATAATAAATGTTATTGAGCACATGATTTTCCAAATAGATGTTAATAATATGACTAAGATTTAATTATTTTTTTAATGTTGAGTACAAATTCATATGCACTACAGTTAATATCTGCCACTGTAAGTTCCCACATTTTCGTAAATATTTTTGTCTTGACACAATTTTTCTATATATGGTTGCCCTACACTCTTTTAATTTCTCACACATTTATGTAGTAAATGATTTCTATAGTTTGTATGCCACGTATTGTCATTACATATATTTTGTGATATAATATTTAGTTAAAGTACATGGATTAATGCTCTAATTGCAAGAATTAACACTAATGTTTCTTTATGGAAAGAAAAACATGTATTTTTCTTGGTAATCCTTGATTATATAGTAAGGAATTTTAATCATTGATGTGTCAAAATGATATGGATAACTTGCATGCACTTATCCCCTGTAATAATGACATGTGTTAATTAGATAAACACCCACACTAATTATTTGGTTAAACAACATAAAGTTTGTTGTCTCACAAATGTTGTTAGGATGCGCTCTTTTCCACCTCTAAATGATACACTATGAATTCACATTGAAAATGAATAACTAAGTCTCACATGGCTAGTGCATTGTACTGCCATATGTCACTTATTTTGGAAACATAAGCATCTTCTTACGTTTTCTTGTTTTGGGAAATACGTCATTACTTTGCACATTGCAAGATGTCAATTTTCACCTCATTTGACATACATTTCTTGATTAATTTCAACCGGGGTAAATATGATGAGAGGATACTATGATATGATTCAACCTCTTAGGTGACCTTAAGGAAGTCGAATCAACAAAAACACATCAAAAATACCTTCTGCATCAACAACAACACTCCCAAGAGCCATCCCAACCACTTAGGTATCATGCCCCTCGATCCCAATGTGGTTTTAAGCTTTTAAATCTATGGACAATCCCACAAGCTTACATGCCTGCTTCCAGGGACTATTTCCAATAGACCTTTGCCAGAGTCTGTGGGATTTAAGGCACTTTTCAAGACCAGAATTTCGGCCACTGCCCATAACTTGTTGTAACTTATAGAATCCATTAAACAAATGATAACAATACTGATAAACCAAAAAAGAACTTTAGGACTAGGTCTGACCATCTCTAATTGGGATTGACATTTTGTAAAACACTTGGCATGAATGAAATCTACATGTTTAAATAGCATATTTGAACATAGGGATCTCATGCTTATCTGAGAATCGATAAGAAGCATTGTTCCTTTATATCATTAGCTACATTATCATCTATTAGGTCATAGACATTTTGTTCATTCATTTTCCAATCAAAACATGAGGAGAGAAATACATAGCCAATGTAATAAAACATAGACATAACCAACATAATAGCAACAAAATTACCAAGGAAATCACAACCGTATGGTCCTCATATAAGCCAATATAAAACTCATAGAAATATGATGAGAAATAACCTCATATTGTTGATGCAAAATCCAAACCAGGGATGAGACTACGACATTCCACCTAACCATAGATTGACTTAGCCAATCACCCCTGTGACATATTCCAAGCATGTATGTGGGACTCATAACCAACAAAAAAGAACCAAACAAGCATGGATGCTATTGGAGTTCTCCACCTACACTGTCAGTAATTTTAGTGCTTCCTAGTCTCTCAAGCTTTACCATAATCTATATTTTGATCCAAGGATCACTAGGCCCTACACTGAGACCCACTCTCTAGGCTTTATCGTACATCCCACCCTGGGACTACTAGGCCCAATAAAGAGCAATCCACCTCTTGGATTTACCATATATCCTACCATTCACCAACAAGGATTGCTAGGCCCATCAAGGCACACAATCTTAGCTTTACCCCAACCCACTGTCTGGCATAGGGGTTACTAGGCTGGTGGCTTTATTGTGATCCATAGTCTGGTTCAGGGAATGCTAAGTTTTGTCATTTTAGAGATCCACCTCACACAACTTCGAACCCATTTGATAATCCAGCTAAATCGCAATATGAGAACCCATCTCATTAAGGCTATCCAGAAATGACAAGGCTAGGCTGAAAACACTATAACCACATGTAATACCATGCATGCTAAATCTAGCAAGGAAATCACACATGCAAATCAATACTTGCAAAAGATCCTACTATAGCTTCTTGATCCTGCTCTTCCTTGCTTGTTCCTTCCTTCTTCTTGCCTTCTTTTTCCCTTATTGCTCCAACGCCAAGCAGCCCAAGAAAACTATAAGTGTCCAAGAGTACAAGAGCGAGAGAGAGAGAATAATGAGAGAGCTCCAAAACTAAGAAAAATCTTGCCAACTGATTCTTAGAAGCCTTTTTATCAATGAGGCCTCTATTTTATTCAATTTCGATTATTTTCCTTCAATTTCCTCCTCACATGCAACCTGTGACCTTTCACCTTCCCTTCTCCTACTTTCCATTATTTTCATAAATAAATGTGCCAAAAATGCCATTTTTCTTTTCAAAAGCTTTTGTCATTTCCTTTGCCAATTTCCTTTAGTCATAAGAACTGAAATGAACACCCACTAGGATGTCTTGTCGACCACTTAGCTTGGAATGCATCTCCCATCAACCATGGTATTATATATCTATACATGAGTTTTTAAGCAAGGATGTTACAGAACCCTCCCCCTTGGGGGAACACCATCCTTAGTATTGAATGACACATATAACCAACAAGATTGCTAAAAACAAAACATACTACCCACAAAGTTTTATAACACAACTCATTGCAATATTTATTGGAGCTTTATAACATAAAAAACATACCATTTATGAAAAAATGGAAAACATACCATTTACTGGAGCTTTATGATGTAGTTGCATTAGGCTGAGCACATACAAATGATAAGTTTTTAAAGTGATACCAAGATCCTAGCAATGTGATGGATTGATCACATGTTAAGGCTAAAACATATTAAAGTTTATTTGTGAAAAGTTTTTGATATTTAGTCAAGACTAGTTAGGAATATCTAGTTAATGGAAATGATTTTATAGTTAGTAGGTAGTTAGAGCTAAGGGAAATTGGTTCACATCGATGAAATCATTTCTTAGAAAAATTCTTTTATTTTTTGGAGAGGGGAGGAAAATTTTTGGGGCCTTAAGTTAACTGAACAACATTTCTTAGACCAGTGTTTTTTTTTTTTTTCAGCAAATCAAAATTTATAAATGTGTGAGACAATTATTTTCATACGTTCTTGTGAAGTTTGTGAACAATAATATTAATATATGGAGATTGAAATTAATTTGGCCTTTAAATTTTTGTGTTGAATGAGGAATTCATTCACTATATTTTCTCTATTATTTACATTTAAATGAGAACTTAGAAAAATCAAATTTCAATTAATCTTCTAATCCAGTGCTTTTTCATCCAAGATTGTGTGTTGGAAAGAGTCATTTACATTACGGATTCGAGAATATAGAGCACTCTATATCAAGTAAACATAGGAAAGAAAAATTCGTAAGGGAAAACTCTCATCAAATTTACGGGTCAATTTTTTATCAAAGGGAGACGAAATTCAAAATTCTGGCATCTGGGTTTTATGTAGAGCAGGGTCTATTTGGCAACTTCTAAATGATTTTCTAAAAAAATATTTGGTTGGGGAGTTACGAAGGGATATTTAAATTGTTTTTTTACAAACTCAGTGGCTTGGAAAAACAATTTGTTGTTTTCCCTATACCAGCACTATGTTTTGCTGAGATAGAAATGATTTGTTCTTCCACCTGTACTATCATTGTGGTTTGCTAAGATAATAGTGATTTACTATTCCCCCTGTACCAACACTGTGATTTGTGGAGATAGCAATGATTTTTTGTTCCCCTTGTACCAACACTGTGGTTTGTTGAGATAACATCCATCAAATTTTGGTATCAAAGCCTTAATGTTGTTGGTATCTACAATATATATAGATGAATAGACGAGCAGGAAGCCTTAATGTTGTTGGTATCTACAATATATGTAGATGAATAGACGAGCAGGAAGGACATGAGGTCACAGAGGTAGACCCGTGGGTAATGAAAAACTTTGGGAAGAGATAAGGAGACTATAAGTTTGATTAGAAGCCATGGAAGTAGGGAGACATCGAGACCCTAAAGGTGGAGATGTTAGTGAGGCTGAAGAGGAAATTGAAGAATAAGGAGCAACACCTATTGAAGATGTTGTTGAGATTAAGTTTTTGAGAGTAGTATTTGGCTCAATTTCAAGGCCAAAGCCTAAAATCCATATTTACGATGGCAATTTGAAAGATGAGAATCTACCAGCTTGGATCAGTTGTTGAAATAATACTAAGAGGGGGGGTGAATCAGTATTATCAAATCAATAAAACTTTTTCGTTTCCATACTTATATACGCTACTTCAATTAAGGGAACCCACGTGTATACGCAAGTGTGTCTAATGCAACTAGCATATATCCAGAATACCTATGATTCAATTAATCCATTAAACGTTGATGTTTAGTTAGTGCATCAGAACTTCTTTAACCATATGTATAGTAAGCAGGTGCAGTAAAACAAAACAAATCATCACACACAAGAAGCACACATGAACACCATGATATAAGGTGGAAACCCAATGTGGGTGAAAACCTCCTGCTGCACGTCGCCTCTATCTTCTTTTAATAAGAAACTTCTTTTACAATAGTTTTGTACTGGTGGAGTCTTATACCAGTACCTAGGCTTCTACCTGCAGAAGGGTACAACCTTCGCTCGTCCTCGAGACTCTCCTGGAAGGGAGCTACAACCCCCTTAGGTCTTGTACTAGCCGATCCACTTACTAGTATGTAGGTGCTGGCCTACTAAAATGCTCCAACCTTTACTCGTTTTCCAGCTGCTACTGGAAGGGAGCTACCACCCCTTAGCTCTTGTACTAGCTGATGTACTAGTATGTAGGTGTCGACCTACAGAAGGCAACAACCTTCTCTTTCTTCCTCCAGGTACCACGTTTCATACATTTTCAGACTGGATACTCCTTAAGCACAACACTATAATCTGAAGGCCACGTTTCATCCAATTTTCATACTGGACCCATCAATATCATTGAAGCACAAAACAATCAATACTGGCATCATCAATTTCTGAATCACTGAAACACTGAAACCCTGTCAACAACACAGTCACTAGAACACAGAGTAGACTACAGAACTCTACAATAACAATCAAACCCAACTGCAACTTCAAGCATCATACTTCATTATGTATATGCTACTACAATGAATCAAACCCGCGTATATACTTTCTTTCGCCAAAGCTAACCCACGTAGAGATCTATACATATTCAATCGTGACTTTGCGGCTATTTCAGACATTAGTCATAACCAGATCATAACATGTGTACAGTAAAACATGCATCAATAATTCAGATCTAGTCTATCCATGATCAAAGCATATAAAGATGATTCATCTCAAACCATTTGATCCCGATCTATTCTTAGATCTTGTTCTCCATCAACCGGTGAGATCCCTCCTTAGCTCAGATCATGCAATGCATCATAACCTAATCACAGTATTCTAGATCTAGCACTTTATCAGATATTCAATAATTCAGAAGATGCCTTGCCAAATGATCTCCTTCCTCTTCTATAGCCTTAGGCCTTTCACAATACCACGGACCAAAACCCATAACAATTCAATACCATGGACCCTATACTTGGGATCAACACTTTTGGATGCAATACCACGGACCAAAACCATAGGATCAAAAACTGTCAGACTAATACCATGAACCAACCATAAGATTTTCCATGAAAGTGCATGAACTTTTCTCTGCATGAAAGTGCGTGAACTTTTCTCTGTATGAAAGGAACCTTTCTCTTAATGGAAGGCGTGAACTTTTCTCTATATGAAAGGAACTTTTTCTCTGCATGAAAGTGCATGAACTTTTCTCTGTATGAAAGGAACTTTTCTCTGCATGAAAGTGCGTGAATTTTTCTTTGTAGGAAAGGAACTTTCTCTTCATGAAAGTGTGTGAAATTTTCTTTGTATGGAAGGAGCTTTTTCTCTACATGAAAGTGCGTGAACTTTTCTCTGTATGAAAGGAACTTTTCTCTGCATGAATGTGCATGAAATTTTCTCTACACTATAATTTATCATCTGAGATGAGTGGGTTTCCATCAAGTACAACATATGTATCATAATGTGAACAATCTCCCCCTTTGGACTCAATGGCAACAACAACCAATCACTCTCCCCCTTTGACATCAAGGGCAAAGTGTGGACCAAGATATTCTCTTCCCATGATAAACATTCTGCTGTCCATACTCCCCCTGAGTGCCTGCTAAAATTTCTAAATGAACTCCTCCTTTGTATATGCCAAGGTGTATCAATCTGTCCATGATCCCCTTGAGTACATGCTGAGTCTCTGCACTGCTGAAGTGTGTTGTTCATGCTCCCCCTGACTGTAGGCAAGATTTGCAAAAGGATGTTCTATAAGAAGAACATGACTCTATCATAAATGACCTTCCTATCACCAAAGACTCTTACATACATCCATCTCTCAACCAAGTGAGGATATACAAATATTGACTCATCCACCCAACCAAGTGGGCTTACACCAGAAGTTTACTCATGATAAACAAGTACATTACATCATTCATCCCAGGCATAGTGGGGAAACCAAAATAGGCTGTTACATGACCTTCATAAGAAAAGACATATATGACATAGAGACGAAATATCTAGAGCAAGACTATGAAAGTCATCAATAACTAATATCAACAACATCTGTCAATCACCATTGAAATTAGCAACCATGTTCTCCTTCTGTTCTCCCTCTGCATTTGTTCCACTTCAAATCAACAACAGCTGAGTACTTGAACCAAAAGCTTCTAGGATAATGCCAACAATGCATTATCAGAAGTTTATCTGCTCCCCTTGAACCTGTTTCAGATGGTCTCTGTTAGACCCATATCATACTTCCTTTAACCAGAGTTTGTCCCCACTGATTTCCTTCAAAAACACCATACACGACTACATCCACATAAACCTGTGTATATACGCGGATGTTCTTCATAAAACTTGTGTACAACCATTTCCATATCAGCAACCTGTAAATGTCCTGTAGCAAGTTGTGTTTGCATATAGATATCAACTCATCCTCTTGAAAGACATCATATCCATATCATCAACATCAAGATCTGCATGATCTTATATATCATCCATGTATCATCATTTGGGGACATATGTATCAATCAACATATGTAAGTATCAATCTGTCATTTTATCATCATCATGTCTCCATCAATGCAATTTTGAGTAATCATTCATGTATCTAGCATATTGTATATAGTACTATGTATCTTTAGCTCAAGATCATCAACTGCAGCAATCCTCATCCACATGAGAGCCAAGAACTATAGGAGACTTGAATCAACTATATTATATGATCTTTATGCATATGATGACAACAACATATGATAGACTCATCATCAAGTAATGAAGATGTGTATACAAGCTTTGTAATTCTCCTTATCCTTATGAAGATCACCATGTAAGAACCATATATGCATTATCAGAGAATTAACCACAAATTTGATCTGAACATCGACTATGTAACGCCAAGAAACATATGAGATTTTGTCATGGACAACTCATAACCGTAGCAAGATATATCACTTAGCCGTATAAGCATCATCACCAAGGACTAATAACCATAATCCCAACAATGCAACATTAGAAGATTTTATGCTCCCCCTAAACCTGTGCCATCTTGTTTACTATCAGATCTGATCTTGCATATATTAGCACGATGTATCAAGGCATTATCATCATCAAGTTAGGATCAAAAACACTTCTAAACATCATACAAGTATCAAGACATTTCCTCACATCATCAATAGATTGTAACCATTATCAAATAGAACAAATAATGGACTAAATCATAGCATACCCTTTTTATGAGCCTCTCCCTAATGCTTTTTCTCAGACTAACATATACACGACTGTGTAGTGTGTAACTCGTGTATATACACGACTTACTTTTATGCAACTTGCGTATGAGATTTAGGACACTGAAGTTTTACACTTTCAGTCCCCCATGAGTTTGTTATGTCTGTATATTGTGTTGTGCCACATCTTCCTGAGTGGACTTCCTGTTATGTCTATATATACGTGGCTGTGTAACCTGCGTATATACACGAATTCCTTTTATGCAACTTGCACATGAGATTTAGGACACTGAAGTTTTACACTTTCAATTCTCCCTAAGTTTTTTATGTCTGTATATGGTGCTGTACCGATACCTTGTTCATGCATTCCTTGGTTATATGTCCAAGCTTGTTGCATGCGTAACATCTTACATGTTTCATATTCCTTCTGTAGCAATCAACAACTTTGTGACTGAACTTACTGCAAGAAAAACAATATCCATTAAAGTACCTGGAATGTGATGATATTTTTGCATGACGGTCTTGAACCACTCTTCTTCTGCATCTGGCTGCAACATGTCCAAGATTGTGACATACATAACATTCAACATTATTCATCGGAGGAGTAAAATATTTTCTTTGAAGAATTTATTTCCTTGGTTGTTGATGGGGTTGACCTCTCATCTCCTTGTTGAGCATTTCAGATTTTGCATTAGATTCCCTTGTCTTAATTTGTGAACTAGATTCTTTTTCAACAGATCCATGAAAACCAAGACTAGTTTTAATAGTAGGAGACCTTTGACTACTAAGAATATCATCCAAGATCTTAGTACTATCTTGAAATCGTAAGAGCTTATCCTTTTCTTCTAATTTATCATTCAGAATATTTACCTCAACCTTGAGTTGCTCTTCCCTTTCACGATGCTACTTCATCTTTTCTTTAACTTTTCTTTCTTCTTCCAACTGATGTAGTAGTTCAAGAACTTTGTTTTCTTGTTTTTCAAGAACTTGGAGTAGTTCTTTATTCTGCTTCTTTGATTCTTCAAGGTATTCCTTTAGCGAGAGGATTGTAGCTTCATGCCTTTCATAGTAACTGGTTCCATCTCTAAGTTTCTTGATGGTTGTGCTCCTTATTGACTTCATTTCTTAATGATGCCACTTCATCCTGTAACTTTTGACATTGATTTTCCTTGTCCTTGAGTAACTTCCTTACCTTGTTTCCTTCCTCTAGTTGAGCTTTTAGTTTGGTAACTTCTTCTTTGAAAGCACATTCCCTTTTTTTCAATAGATCTTGTTGTTCTCTAATTTTGTCTATAAGCCTTTTAAATACTACCTCTATTTGATATCTTTCTTACTCACCCATAAGCACAAATTCAATTGTTTTGCTATCACTTTCATCATCTTTAAGAGGATAAATAGATGTATCACCAAAGGACAACAAATTCATACTTGATAGATCTTGTTCATATTCATTCTGAAGTGATTCTGAACCTGATGTGCTTCTTACACATATTCCGAAATCCATACACCCACTGTCATAGTTCTCGTGAGATGTCTTCTTCTTCTTAGGTACTTTCTCCTTAAGCTTCTTTCCCATTGTTCCATGGATCTCCTTCAAGCGATCAAGCTTCTAGCAAAGGACCTGCTCTGATACCAATTGTTGGAAATAATACTGAGAGGGGGGGGGGGGGGGGGTGAATGAGTATTATCAAATCAATAAAACTTTTTCATTTCCATACTTATATACGCTTTTTCAATTGAGGGAACCCGCATGTATACGCAACCGTGTCTAATGCAACTAGCGTATATCCAGAATACCTATGATTCAATTAATCCATTAAATGTTGATCTTTAGTTAGTGCATCAAAACTTTTTTAACCATATGTATAGTAAGCAGGTGCAGTAAAATAGAATAGATCATCGCACATAAGAAGCACACATGAACACCATGATAAAAGGTGGAAACCCAATGTGGGTGAAAACCACCTGCTGCAAGTCATCTCTATCTTCTTTTAATAAGAAACTTCTTTTACAATAGCTTTATACTAGTAAAGTCTTATACCAGTACGTAGGCTTCTACCAATAGAAGGCTACAACCTTCTCTCGTTCTCCAAACTCTCCTGGAAGGGAGCTACAACACCCTTAGCTCTTGTACTAGCTGATCCACTTACTAGTATGTAGGTGCTAGCCTACTGAAATGCTCTAACCTTTACTTGTTCTCCAGCTGCTACTGGAAGGGAGCTACCACCCCCTTAGCTCTTGTACTAGCTGATGTACTAGTACATAGGTACCGACCTACAGAGGGCAACAACCTTCTCTTTCTTCCTGCAGGTACCACGTTTCATACATTTTCAGACTGGATACTCCTGAAGCACAACACTATAATCTGAAGGCCACGTTTCATCCAATTTTCATACTGGACCCATCA
>APFE030349514.1:175102-187443 GCA_000404065.3 Pinus taeda | reverse complement strand
AAATTTGCCACACTTGTCCTCTTAGAGAACAATTACCGACTCATTGTTCCAGGGAACACTCCCAATGTGTATATGATTCCATATGGAAATGCTAATGACCAGAACAAATATATCCTCAACCTTCCCTTCTATTGCTACACGGTCCCTTGGGAAATATGGTCACCCCCTTCCATATAGTCACACACCTTCCAAGCCACTAACATCTGCTATCCGAGGTGATCCATCCCTTGGCAAGGCTTCTTCACATCGGAAGGTCAACAAACAGGGCATATACCTGCCTCAAAAGCATCATACCGGTCATAGAATGCTCATGGCAGTCAATGGACACTATTGGGTACCAACATCCCACAATGACCCTACTCCTGAAGTGCTTTACCAATGTACTGTTGCTTGTTTGAATTACTTTCACTGATGTTGCTAATTCTTGTAGTCACTTTCAATCACCCAACAGGGCATTTCATGCTTTCTTGTACCAAGCACATAATTTCCATTGTATTCAAAATAAATTGAAATAACTTCAAATCATACATCATTGGTGGCCTGTCAATAAGATACACTTGCAATCCTGTTTACTTTATGTCACAACAAGTCAAAATAGCATGTTTGACCAAATCATCATGTATAAACATATCACATTAGGTTAACTCAAAACAAAACCATCATAGATCAAAATCATAAATCACATGTAACCATCATAAACCGGAATCATAAGTCACATGCATAATAAAACTGAAATAAATATCGATACTTATCCTTCTTCAATCTTTACTTCTAATTTTATTCTTATTCTATACATGCACTGGATCTGTTGCCACACCTGACAAACACCTAGTGCCTTCTCCTCAATCATGTACACATACACATAGTGTGCATCACACACGATATACAACACCATGCAATACATGCACCTACACCTGACATTCAACACATTAACCTACACCTAATGTAAAACACAACAAAATACATATGCCTAAATTCAGTGTATACCACTCCACTATACATACACCTACACCCGATGTACAACACAATACATATTCGTATAGAGAGTACAACACAATGAATACACATGTCACGATACCATGACTACACAATGCACATACATAGTGTCGCATGGAAGCAACACAACATGTATGACATGCACACAATACCACATGTACACCAGTAACATATGTAAAACATGTACATAGTACCACCTGTACACCGCACAACCTACACAACATGTGTACAACATCACATATACACAACACCACCTACATGATGTTTACATAATGCCACATGTACATTGCACCACGTTTACAATGTGTACACAATACCACATGTACACAGTATCACATGCACGACATGTACATGACACCACATGTACACAACATCACATGCACGACATGCACACAACACCACCAACACATGACACCACATGTACAACATGTACACAACACCACATGCACACAACACCACATGTACAATTATGCACAGAACACCATATGTACATAGCATTGCATATACAACATGTACATAACATCATATGTACACGTCACCACATGTACAACATGTGTGCAACAACATATGCACACAACACCACTTATCCATCATGCGCACAATATGATATGTACAACAATAGTACGACACATTCAAAACCACACTGTCTCTACCAAGCAATCTTACTTCCAGTGCCTTATACATTCTCGTCCTAGCATGCCACATACCACACTACTTTCATTCAGCTAATGTATCCTTCAGTATTACCTGTCATAACATAAATATGGACATATTATAATCACATAATATCAAGTCATAACCACATGATACTGACCTCATATATTTATCAAGGCTACTCTTCCCACTTGATTCCTCATAAGACCAAGAACCTCTTTCATGGACTTCACCAACATAACCAATTGTTCCTCCACATAATGATCCTTGACAACCCTATGAGATAGTGACATACATACATACATATATATACATATAAATATTAGCATTAAACGCTCATGATCAATGATGAAGTTGTCATACATGACATACATACACACATACATATGTATATAAACATCAACATAATCATGATCAGAGCATAATTACCAGATAAGATAAGGTCAAGGTTAAGATAACTCCCTTTATATGTGAACACCATGCACAACATTGAGAATAATCCTTCCCAACATAGCCAAGGCATATTTCGCCTCAAATCAATTCACCTTACCTTTTCTGATTACCTTTCTCATGATCATACTTCCACTGTCAATTTACACCAATGGACCCAACTAGTCCAACTAGCTGTCATACTCTTGCCTTCAACTACCCCTATACATGCACCGACTTCATTTCAGTCTTGCATTGCCTTATGGGTTTCATTCAGCTTCTCCCAAACTCCATTAACTTTCCTCTTTCCAAACCCAATTCCCAAGACTCAAAACATAAAATGCAAGCGCAAGAGACAAACAAGAAGAATACCATGAAAACCAATAAGAACACCTTACCACAATAAAGTGGCAAGGCCTTGCACTAGTCATAAATAAAACCGTAATCAATCTTAACAAATCACCAAGGACCAAAAGCAAAAGACTAACAATAGACACTATGATTCAATCCCTTGGTTCCCAAGGAAAGCTCAACCCAAGCCTTTTGCAAGATTTCATGGAAACCTCTCTTGCCATGCAACTGCCTGCATCACACTACCATAAACACATAACTCTTAGTGCATATATAAATATAACAATACATCAGTTACTTTACCTTGCCGTGCTAAGCACGTTGCTTGCAACTAAACCATCCATGCCATGTCTCAAAGGACTCCAATTCCCTTGACAGATCTAGATATAAACCTCTCTTGCCATGCAATTTCCTACATCACACTACCATAAACACATAAATCTTAGTGCATATATAAATATAACAATACATCAGTTACTTTACCCTGCCGTGCTAAGCACGTTGTTTGCAACTAAACCATCCATGCCATGTCTCAAATGACTCCAATTAGCTTGACAGATCTAGATATAACTGAAACCAATTCTTATACCCGTCAAATATATGTCCATGAATATAGCACATACCCAAATAATGTCAGACAAAATCTAGGTTAAGAAAACTTCCTATATGAAAAGCACTCATTTCTTTTGAATTAGATTTTTCAAACATGGCCAAAGGAATTCTCTCCCAATTCCTTTCTTTTACCCTTTTTCCTTGTTGCAATCGAGGCTTGATATGTACTGTCACATCACCCAACTGTTAGTTATATAAACACATCAATTGTTACCTTGTCACTGTAATGCAAAGCATGTTTCCCTACAACTGCTCACACATGTTAGACACATGTTCCACAAATCAAGGCATCATATTTACTAATTTTAAATCAACCTTTACCAAGACTAACAATCATGTCATAATCCATATTCAAATCATAGTCATTAGAAATAATGCTACAACTGTCACCTACTGCACTCAAGTAAATTTCATCTCTGTTAACACATGTGCACGAGTAAAACCATTTTAAAACAATATCATTTCTTGATGCAATCTTGTAGACACATACTCTTATCATGTGATTAATCAAACATTCAACAACTGATAGATGACATAATAGACACCAACACTTAAACACAAAATATACGACATAATCAAACATTCAAGCACAAAGTAGACGACGTAAGCAAGCTCATACCTTAAGGTATCTCAAGGGAGCTATCTTGTCTACAAAATCAATCTAGTTAGCATGATATAAATTTACAACACATCAACTCAAGCACAAATAAGATCACGATATCCATAACAACAACTAACTAACATGTTCACATCATAAGCTCATAAACATTTATCTTTCATGCATAAAAATCACATATGTATGCTAAATCTATATTAATATGACATAATATCACAACATATTTACTCATACCTGAATGTCATATCATTTGCATAAACTAATCCAACTTAGTATGATACACATAACATCAAGATATTAATGCTATAACCCTAATCTTCAAGTTAGCTAACATATAAAAACAGTAAGTTAACATATAACATGCTCACCAACAACATATAACATAATCATCAAGCTAACTATAATTTAACATATAACATATTCATCTACCACATATAGCATAATCATCAAGTCAACTAACATAAAAAAATCAAGAAACAATGCATACAACCACATGTTACTATCTTTCATGACTATCTAACAAGTGTGCATATAACTACACTAATCAACTAGCATCTAACATGTATGTAACCATAACATCAATAGAATGAAAGGCAGACACATAACCATAATGCATATAACAACCCTTAACCTACATACCTGCATGCTCAACATACAAACCTGTATTACAACATGTTATTGTCTCGAGGTCCATTGTTGCAACTTCACTTTGATGATATGCATCTCCTACTTTACCTTATTCAACACATTAGCATCATAACATAATAATAGAATCATGATGACATAATTGCATACAATTACCTTATTTAAAACAACCTTCACCATGAAAATGCATACATAACAACATATAGACACCGACATGCATATACAACCATACACTCATGAAGGCATATCCCAAAACAACACCATCAACTTTCACATGGTGACATCAATAAAACCATGATCAATACCATGAAAATGCAACAGGCACATGGACTACAAGCATAAGGAATGCATATGCAACCGACATGAATGCATGACCAACACACTGTCCATCCAATTTGAAGGGTGAACCATGGTCTGATACCACTCTGTAACACCCTCCTCTCACATCTACTCAAGTAACCATCCAAATTGGGTAAACATGTGATGAGAGGTTACTAAGATATGATTCAACCTCCTAGGTGACCTTAAGGAAGTGGAATTAATGGAAACACATCAAACATACCTTGCACATCAGTAACAACACTCCCACGAGCCATCCCAACCACTTAGGTATCATGCCCCTAGGTCACATTCAGTTTTTAAGCTATTAACCCTCTAGATTCTCCTATGATATGGGCATGCCAGCACCCAGATATCTCTACATGCTCCCACAAGCTTGCATGCTTCTATCGATGGACTATTTCTAGTAGACCTGTGCCAGAGTCTGTGGGATTTAAGGCACTTTTCAAGCTCAGAATTCCGGCCATTGCCTAGAACATGTTGTAACTTTTGGAATCCATTGAGCACATGATAATAAGACTAATAAACCAAAACCTAACTCAAGGATTAGGCCTGACCATTCCCAAATGGGATTGACATTCTGTAAAACACTTGGCATGAATGAAATCTAAAAGTTTAAATAACATATTTGAACATAGGGGTCTCATACTTATCTGAGAATAGATAAGAAGCATTATTCCTTTATATCATTATCTACATTATCATACATTAGGTCATAGATACATTGTTCATTTATTTACAAATCAAAACATGAGGAGAGCCATACATTGTCACTCTCATAAAAAATATACATAACCAACATAATCACAATAGAAATACCAAGGAAATCATAGCCATATGATCTTGATATAAACTAGTATAATACTCATAGAAATACTAGGAGAAATAACCTCATATTGATGATGCAAAATCCAAACCTAGGATGGGACTATCACGTTCCACCCGACCATAGATTGGATGAGCCAAATCTCTCTTCAGCCAATCACCCCCGTGCCATATTCCAACGATGTATGTGGGACTCATAACCGACCAAAAATAACCAAACAAGCATGGATGCTACTAGAGTTCTCCACCTACACCGTGAGGAATTTTAGTTCCTCTTAGTCTCTTAGGCTTTACCATAATCGACAGCCCGATCCAAGGATCACTAGGCCCTACATCGAGACCCACTCTTCAAGCTTTACTGTACATCCCATCCTGAGACTATTAGGCCCAACAGAGACCAATCCAACCCTTCGATTTACCATAAATCTTGCCATTCATCAACAAGGATTCCTAGGCCCATCGAGTGACATAACCTTGAATTTACCGCAACCCACATTCTAGATTAGGGGTTGCTACGACAATGGATTTACTGTGATCCAGAGTCCATTTTAGGGACCACTAAGCCATGTGTTTTTCATTTTGGAGATCCACCCCACTCAACTTCAAATGCATCCATCAATCCAACTCAAACAAAGTACGAGAAACTATCGCATCAAGGCTATCTCAAAATGGAAAGGCTAGGATGAAAACATTGTCACACCTAGAAAAACCCATGCCATGATAGATGAGAACCACTTGAAATACCATACATGTCAAATATAGCAAGGAAGTCACACATGCAAATCAATACCTACAAAGGATCCTATTATAGCTACTTGATCCTTCTCTTCCTTGCTTGCTCATTCCTTATTCTTTCCATTTTTTTCCTTTCTTGCTCCAATGCCAAGTGCTCCAAGAAAAATATACATGTCCAAGAGTATGAGAGAGAGAGAGAGAGAGAGAGAATAATGAGAGAGCTCCAAAACTGGGCAAAATATTGCCAACCAATCCTCAGAAGCCTTTTTATAAATGAGGCCTCTATTTTCTTCAATTTCCATTATTTTCCTTCAATTTTCTCCTCATGCAACCTATGACTTTTCACCTCCCTTTTCTCCTATTTTCCATGATTTTCATAAATAAATGTGCCAAAAATTCTATTTTTCCTTTCAAAAGCCTTTTCCATTGCCTTCGTTAGTTTCCTTGAGCCATAATAATCAAAATGAACATCCACTAGGATGTTTTGCCCAACATTTATCCTGGAATACGTGTCCCATCAACCATGGTCTTATATATATTTTACATGAATTTTTAACCAGGGCTGTTACAAAAAGAAATTTTTATGGGTTTTGAAGGACACCCTCCAAACCAATTAAATGTGTGGTAAATTAACTTTATTTTCATCCTGCCTAACTAGCTCTTCAGCATAAAGATTCATTTATTTTTCAATAGTCATATATTCTAGCCTATATTTGATTAATATACTATCATCTCTCTCAAATAGTGGCTGCTTACAATAATCCCTAATCAAAAGAGGAAGGATACTCTCTCTATCCCATTGTCCAAGAATGGACAATTCACTTATATAAGAACTACATCAAAATAATTGGTTTCCTCGTACCTTCTAGTTGTATACTAGAATTTTATTTCCTATGTATGTTGAACAAATGCATAATAGTGGTTTAGAGAGCATCCACAATCTATTAATATAATTTAAATTATACTAGAAAATTACTATGAAAGAATTCTTCTCTTAGTGGAAATCCACCAAGAAGTATTTTCCTAAGCTTAATAGAAATCTAACTCTTCATATTCAGAAATATACTTTGAATGCAATGATGAATGAGATAATAATGAAAAATGAAGGTTAGATGATTTAAAAAAATTAAAATATGTTTTTATCCTTTGGGTTGTTTTTCAAATTTATGTGTATGTAGTTGTATGTAGGCCAAGGCCCAATTTAGATTATACAACAACTACCAATCTCAAGCTTCAACTATAGATTAAGGATTTTAAAGAGTTAATTTTCCTTAAATCTATTTTTGTTCCATGTACTTTTTCATATTTAAGTGTAACTATTGGAGAAAACCTCCATAGACTAAGCATTTATTTATAATCTTGCTATTAAATATAAATCATAAAATCTCTCTCATTTCATTTATTCCTATAATCCCATACATATAGCTAACCCTTATCTACATCCTAGTTCTACTTACATAAGGTTCATTACTAACCTAATAATATTGGAATATCCTCATCTTATCCCATATGTTAGTGCCACCATTGTAAGACTCAAAATCATGTTGTATATAATGAATATTCTTTAGTGATAAGCCAAATCTATATCTCTATACATATTTAGAAAACCCCTTGATTATCTTGAGATATACCAACCTTTGACCCTTTCTCCCCAACAAAGGAGTGACCCATCATCTAAACTCTATTATATGATATGGTTCACTACTCTTAATGGAAAATGAAATTTCTTCCACCTCTCTAAGTTTAATATTTACTCAAAATTGTTATGTTAAATATCAACATGTCAATATAATCTTTAACAATTGTGACGAAAAGGATATGATTTTCAATGGATTTTTAGCTCCTATTTAATTTCCCACAACTCCTTACCACTCAATTTATTAATTGGACTTGGTAAAATAAGTTAAAACTCATTTGTTATCAACAAACATTTTGTAGTCCTGATTGTTGTAGGGCCTTTTGAAGAAACCACTTAATTCAAAGTATCTCCCTTGGTTACTTACAAAATTAGCAACACTAAAATGATTTATAAGATTACCATTGAAATTCCTACCAAACATTTAAATATGATGAAACCTAATAAATCTCATCTCTTCCAACATGTCTTCCTTCTAATGTTCCGACACAACAAGATGTATAACAAAAATACCTTCCTCTTTCAGTTCTACCTCACATCTAGTAGTCTCAAATGGTTTGAATTCAACTCTTCTATACTCTTCTAGTAGTAAATTGTGATCCTTCCACCTTGATGGAATATCGATATATTACTCTCCCTATAAATTCCCTACCTCCCCATCTAAGTATAGATCAACCATTATTCTTTTATCACATATGCATATATCCTTTTTTATTGCTTATGCCATAATTCTCATCATCCTCTCAATTTCAACAACAATGATACTTGCAAAACATAAATAACATTAAAGTTATTGTTACTTCTAAGTTCAAAGAAAAATTGTGGTGTGAGAAAGATTTAGCGTCTAAAAGAAAACTAAGTTATTATAAGAAGGTCATCAACCCCACCCTTGAAGATCAAAAGTATCTCTCTATTCTAACTAGCTCAAAAAAGAAAATTAATATAGCAAAGATTAGAACGAATTCTCATGATCTCCATTGTGAAACTGGCCGCTGGGTAGTTCCTAAAACGCCATGGATAGAAAGGATCTGCCATATTTGTGCGAATAGGAGTATCGAGGATGAAAACCACTTCCTCTTAGAGTGCCCTGCATACAACCACATTAGATCTCAATTCCACAACCTTTGTTACAATACTGACCTTCCTAGCCTTTTACAATGCCAAAATTATAGTGAGCTCGGGAGGCTTCTCTCCAAGCTTTTTGAGCATAGGAATAAAATCTTAAATCAAAATAAATAATTTGTCTTTAGGTACGATAGATCATTATTTGGTCTCAGCGGATGTTAACCATCATCATCATCATCAACAACATGGAAATATCATAAGAAGTAACACACAACCATTATATTGGTTGTGTTATGTTCTTTGCATGACTATCTTTACATGCTCTATGTTGCATTGGACATAACATGGTGGTCACAAGGGGGTGAATCCCCCTTAGTCAAGGGGTTTGTAGGGGGCATGAATCCCCCTTTATTATGGGGTTTTCAGGGGTGTAAATGCTCCATTGCATAGGGGTTTATGGTGTGTGGTGGTTTTTTTTTATGGTTTTGTAGTTTTGTTTAATGAAATATGGTTATCTTATAATCCATGATAAATTTATTTACATTTTATGGATGCCACATATATTATATATAATATATATATATATATATATTACCTAATAGAAGGATATGTGGAAAAATATTGCTTGTTTCCCTAGTTTGGGTTTTCATTATAAAGTATCTATGTTAATGTGTGTCTTTTCCATTGCATTTTTTTTGTTTGATTTATAATATGTTCATATAAATTAATTATATATGGTTAAAATACACATTTGGTATCATAGTAGATTTAATTTCAAATGGAAGCCTTTATGGCTTAGGGGTTTTTCTCGGACCTCTACCTCTGGTAAACCTAGTTAAGTTGGGAAATATATGTAAGTGATTCTTTTGATGAAAGGAAATGGAATGTAGTTCAAATATAGAGATTCAAAATTTTAATGGAGAGAGTATTGAGTTGGAAGATCAAAATTTAATATTGGTTGGTGGACAAATATTAGTGGATCATTTTTTACTGAATTGATAAGGATGTTGATAGAAGACTAAACCAAGTTGTGTTATAAGGAAAATATCATGATATGATTTTGTCTCTTATATCTTGGTTTCCTTAATGTTTTAGCATAATCTATAAGGGAAGCATTGTGGAACATGTTAGGGACTTTGTATCAATATTTTTCCGTTGTGAAAATATTGTTATGATGAAAAGAAATGTATAACCTAGGGATGAAGGATGGAGACTCAATGATAGACCGTCTAAATTCCTTCAATATTTTGGTAAAGTTGTTATTATCTATTGCTATTAAGATTTCAAATGAAGAGAAATGTTTCTGTTTTTTTTGTTATTTACTATACTTCTTAGATAGTTTGCTTGTTACCATAGGTAGTAATGCAAAAACTTTATATTCCTTCAATATTTTGGTAAAGTTGTTATTATCTATTGCTATTAAGATTTCAGATGAAGAGAAATGTATCTGTTTTTTTTTCTTTTTTTGTTATTTACTATACTTCTTGGATAGTTTGCTTGTTACGATATGTAGTAATGCAACAACTTTATTTTTTGAAAATATAACCTCATCCATGTTATTAGAGGAGATGAGATGGAAAAATATGGAAGATCAAAACATAGATGTCTTGCCTAAGAGGATTCTTTTAGAATAGAAATCAAAACAAGTACTTAAATGGGAGATCTTTCTCCAAATGAAGATATAAATATGCAAAATAAATCATTAATATATGTTGGAGGTGTAGCAAAGAAGGACAATACAATAAATAATGAAAATATAAATTATTGAGAAAGGATTTAGATAATTTTTGAGGTTTAAAATTGGCCTCCCAAGAATATTATAAAATAATAGTGGATATAATAAAATAAGAATAGATTACATCATCAATTTTTAGACGAAAGGAAGGAAAATTATTTTTTCAACATGTATTTTCAAGTTATCTCCTTATGATTTTACTCAAACTTCAAGTGGGAGAACTCATTAGATGTGGAATTATTTTCTCAAATTTCAAGTGGGAGAACTCATTAGATGTGGAATTTAATTCCTCATCCAAGGAGTATCCATGTTCCATATTTTGATGGACCATGCTACATAACAATGAGAAATACATGAAAAATCCTAATTACAATCACGATTTTCATGTATTTCTCATTTTTATGTAACAAGGTCCATTTAAAGTATGCAAAATGGGTTCTTTCTCTAAATGAAGATATAAATATCCAAAATAAGTCATTAATATATGTTGGAGATGTAGCAAAGAAGGACAATACAATAAATAATGAAAATATAAATTATTGAGAAAGGAATTAGATAAATTTTGAGGTTTGAAATTGGCCTCCCAAGAATATTATAAAATAACAGTGGATATAATAAAATAAGATTAGATTACATCATCAATTTTTAGATGGAAGAAAGGAAAATTATTTTTTCAACATGTATTTTCAAGTTATCTCCCTATGATTTTACTCAAATTTCAAGCGGGAGAACTCATTAGATGTGGAATTTAATTCCTCATCCAAGGAGTATCCATGTTCCATATTTTGATGGACCATGCTACATAACAATGAGAAATACATGAAAAATCCTAATTACAATCACGATTTTCATGTATTTCTCATTTTTATGTAACAGGGTTCATTGAAAGTATGCAAAATGGGTATTCATGAGGAATTAAATTCTGCGTGAGTGAGAAAACTATAAGGGGATAAGTTGAAAATATGAGTGGAAAAAGTAGATTTTTTTTTTTAATCTTTTCTACCTTTTTACTTCAAAAATGGTGAATCATACACCATGGTTGATATCAACATCTTGAATCCTATTGGTTCTTATAAATGTGATTTTGGTTGTACATTTTTGTTTTGAGGCCTATCTTTTACCTCAAAATTTCTGTAATGGGAAGGGATATGATGAGTCTCTTTGGGAGAAAAGGAAAACAAACCTAAGATGAAAGAGGCGACATGCACTTGGATTCTTAAATTACACATACATATAATGAGTAGTTTTATTACTATGAAGGATATGGTGGTAGTGATGTATTTCTGGGAGTTGACTCAACATATAGAATCAAGAGATGAGGAAAATTCTAGTTGAAGATCATGGGTGGAAGGACTAGAAAACTTCTTAGTATTTAATGCATCATAGCATTGGCCAAAAATTTGATTTCCATAAGATATATGAGTGATGTAGGTGTAAAAAATTTATTTAAAAGGAAACTAGCCAGATGTTTCAAGGAGAAGTGCTTAGAGGAGTTTTGATTTGGATTTGATATAAGCTCATAATAAGATTTATTAGTGATGGGTCTATAGTTCCATTGTTCCTGAAAGGAGTGTTGAAATTTGGTACCGGAGGACAGGTGGTTCCCTTAGGCTTTGATCATTGGCCTAGGGAAAAGTGTCCAAAAGATTTTAATTTTTCTCCTAAAGTGACTTTATAATTTTTTTATAAAGTTAAAATCTAAT
>APFE030349514.1:121072-161514 GCA_000404065.3 Pinus taeda | reverse complement strand
AAGGGTTTTTCCATTGTTTCTCAACAATAAATAGGCCTTCGAGACTCATTGTAACACAGTTCAGAGGCATGTAGCCACACATCTCTTCTCAGAGATAAGCTGCCATCGCCCTAGATGGTTTATTTCCATTTATGGTTGTAAGCATATTTCAGTATTTTCCATTAATGAAATGAAGTATTATTTCAGCTACATCTTTGTGTATATGGTTATCTTTGCAATTTGTTGTGTTCCTGTTTAAGTCTGGATCAAAATTTGTGTTGGTATTTTTTGATGATATACTAATCTATAGAAATTCTTGGAAGGATCATGTTAAACATGTTGATAGGGTTCTCAAACTATTTGAGGAGAAATAATTATATGCAAAAGGCTCCAAATGTTTCTGTGGAGTAAAATAGGTGGAATATCTGGGTCATATTGTATCTCATGAAGATGTGAAGGTAGAACCTAGAAAAATTGAAGCCATTAAGGAACGAGAAATCCCCACATCTATAAAGTATATACAAGGATTTCTCCAGTTGATAGGGTATTATCGCAAGTTTGTTGAGAATTATGGGCAAATAACAACACCTCTAACAACATTATTGAATTTTCATGGACTCTAGAAGCAACAAAGGCCTTTCAACATCTTAAAGAGGCAATGTGTCAAGCACCAGGCTTAGCTACGTCGAACATCACAAAAACCTTTATTGTGGAATGTGATGCCTTAGGAAATGGAATTGGTGCTATTTTAATGCAAGAAGAAATACCAATTTATTTTGAAAGTCATCTAATCAAAGGAAAGTATTTACACAAATATATCTATGAGAAGGAAATGTTGGCAATACTACATGCAGGTAAGAAATGGCAACCCTACCTAATGGGAAGACATTTCAAGGTAAAAGTGGATCATGATAGTCTTAAATACTTTTTAGAACAAATATTATATTAAGAATAGAAACAAAAATATGTCACAAAGATGTCGGGTTATGACTTTGAAATCGCCTACAAAAAAGGGAAGAAAAATGTTGCCGTAGATGCTTTCTAAAGAAAGGATGAGGATGTGGAATCATTTCTTTGCGCCATTTCTATTATCCAACCATATTGGACAAACGAAGCAAGGGATGAATGAAGAATGATGAAGAAGTTGTTAACACTTTGATTTTCCTTGAAGTTGTTAGAAGAAGGAAAGCGGTTTGAGGTAACCACAAACCAACCTTTTAAGTACAGAATCTAGCCAATTTGTACTCAAAGATGGATCTCTCTTTGTGATGTATCTTTGTTTATGGGATATTAGGCTAGTTATGAAAGCTTGGAGGGTTTTGATTTTGTTTGGTGGTGGAATTCAGGAGCAGATGTATAGAACAAGGTATTTCAGGCCATTGGGCTATGGGTCAACTAAAGATGGCTTAACTGGATCAGGTTGATTCAACAAATGAGGGCTTCACAGGGCAGGATAGCTAAACAAAAGACAAATGATAGCTTAAAGGGGTGAAATGGTATTGAAAAGGAGGAAGGGAAATTAAGAATCCTTCAACAAATTTCAAGATTAGGGAAAGTGGGTGATCATTAACAAAAAGCAATTAAGAATTCTTTGCTAAATGACCACAATGATAAACTAAAAAGCAAGGAGCAACTAAGAATTCCCTACCTATGATAGCTTGGAAGAAAACATTAAAAATATAAATGATTTTAAAGACAGAATGCAGTAAAGCTCTTTTTGAAATATACTTTTTCATTTATCATTCAGATACGGAACACATATGTATATTTAGACAAGAAAACTGTAAAAGCATAAGATATAGAATACTTATTTGTTTCTCGTTTGACATAGGAATCCTGTAAAATTTCTTTGCTTTATTACTTTGTCCAACCAGCCATACAATAGTTGTTTAATAACACTTCTATTCCAAAATAAAGAGTCTACATAAATGTCTAAGAATCCACACTCAGTACCTCGAATGAGGAAGTACTTATACAAAATTTACATCAAAATATCTCTTAACAAAGAGAGATATATTTTAGGAAAACTAAATATCTTTTACATGAATGTAGATACAAATGGTCTTAAAAGTAGAAATTGAATGTGAACTGCTTGGTTGTTGTCCTTGTTTTTGCTGAAGGAGCTGGAGGTAGGTCCTATGGATTTGCATCTTGTTGTCTTGCTTGTAATTATGTGCTGGCTAATTGATTTTGGATTTTTCATTGATACTCTTTTACTTATGACTAATACTCTTTACCTATCTTATCCTCCTCCATCCTTGTTTACCAAAATTTACTATGGTAAATCCTTGAATTCACTTTTTACCATGGTAAATCATAAAATGTATGTCATATTAATCCACCAATCGTCCCTTGCTATTCTTGTCCTTGTTAGTTTCCTAAAGATTTCATTTACTTCTGTGTATTTTAAAAAATTTGGTTGTACTGGAAACAATTTCCCCTCTTCATGCTCAATATAAAATAGGTTCTCCAAACTATCATAAAGAACTCTTCCTATGGGCAATGCCTTGGGTGCAGATGAACTGGTAGATAAACTGGCTTGATTATTAGCATACTGGTATAGTTTGTTGACATAATCATCCTACCTCATTAGCTTGTCATTGATGACTAAAGGACTTGGAAGTCCTTTACTTTTTAGAATGCCAAATTTCCCCATAGATTCATCTATGTCCTCTTGCATATTTTGACATTTGCGTTCTAGGCCTTGCATTAGACTCCTCTTGGTTAATACTTTCTTTACTTCGAGGATGGTGCGAGTCCTATCCTCGATGTTTAGCTATTCTAACTGATACCTATTTCTGCTATTTAGAAAGTTTATCAACTTGGTAGCCTCTCCAAGCTTCCCTCCTAATTCTTCCTTATTTTTTTCAATCTCTTAGAGAGTAGCTTTCAACAAGTCAATTTGTTAAAAAATGATTTGAATTGATGACAAAATATCATTGATTGATTCAATGATATTGGTCCATAATATCTTTCTAATTTCAGTCAAAGGCTTTTCAAATGTAAGATCCTTTTCTAGTGATTTAACTTATTGAGTCAAGTCTTTGTTTTTCCTTACCTCTTCAAAAAAATTAAATTTTGACACATCATACTTTTATTCTAAAGTAGTGAATTTCTCCTTTACCTTTTGCAGTTCATTGACCTAGAGCTTCATTTCTTCCATGGACTTGATTAATTCTTCTGTGCTTTGATTTGAACTTCCTGCCTGTGATGTACCTATACCTGTTAATTCTAAAGTTTTAGCTATTGCCAAAGGGACATTTGGTGCCAGAACAATTGCCAATGTAGAAGGTACTGCTGTAGAAACCACTAGTACTACATTTTGAGGCTGAGAGGTCAAATCACTCTGCCTACTTTGTAGTGTTTTCTATAATTCCTTCTCTGTCTCGTTTAATTGATCATTTTGCCTGAGGACCAAGTCATAAGCTCTTCTTCATTCTTCTTTTCAATCACTTCAGTAGTCTTTGGATGCATGAGTGGTGGAAATTTCAACTTCTTCCTTAAGGCAGCTATATCTTCACTCTTTTTCTTTATGATGGCCTCTACAACTTTGATATCCTTTGGGTTATGGACAAACTCAATAATCAAATCTTCCAATGTTTTAATTTTGTTGTCTTTTGCCTATGAGGAAGTCTTTTCTAGTTGTAGTTGGGTAGTAGTGTTGTTCAGTGAATTCTCCAACCTATGTGCCATCATGGCCTTGCTCGTGAGTGTAGAATAAACCATTTCCCTTATTTTCTTATGTAGTTCTATATGATCTATAGGGTGGATATCCTTGGTGAAGACCTCAAAATCAATCTTGAGGTAGTCTGCAAGTGATTTGGGCTGTTGTACTATGGGCTTTAGAAAGCTCATTTTCATTTCCCTTCTTTGATGTCATAAGCTGACATCAACCTAGTTTGATTAGTAGGGGCCATATTTAAGTATTGATTGTAGGCTTGGGCCTTCAACAGTTCATTTTTGTCCTTTATTTCTTTTAATTTTCCTTTTATATCTATGGTATTGTCAGATGAATACCTAAAAGAAGAAACTTCAGGACTTTGCTATCTTTGAAGCTCCTGCCTTTGTGAACTGGAAAGTGTCTCACCTATTGGAAATGTATGTAGACTATCTCCACCTTCTTTCCTTAAACTCCATGTTGTTTCCTCAAAGAATTCTTCCTCTGAGTACAGATTTAGCCTGTGCCTCTTAGCACCAAGCTTGTTTGAAGGACCACTGCAGGGGTAGCTACTTCCCTACCTCTTTTCAAGTTATTTTCCTCATTTAAAGAAGTCTGCAAAACTAGGGTATTTCCTATATTTACCTAAGCTAAATGGGGCTATGGGGGGGCCTGTTCTTCAGATATTTTAGGCTGCTCTGAAATCTCTGGTTGTTATGATGCTGGAGTACTTGTTCCTTGATCTTTTTCCTACAGTGGTTCTACAATGGGTGCACTAGTTTCCTATGAGTGCCTTTGAGAAGTCTCTTCTGTAGAGGTACTAGGCTCTGGTGTTGGCTTTTGGTGGATCCAACTAGTACTTGTTCACAAGAGTCTAGGTCAAGCCTCTTTTCTAAGTCTTTCATCACATTTTCTACATCAAATTGATCATTATCCATTTCAACTAGAGTCCCTTCCTTCCATTCATCTATATTTGCATACTGTTCTATTTTAGGGATTTTATGATGGAAATAAGGTGACAAATTGTGTTTCATTCTCCTATCACAAATGAAATCTTTTGGATCATACCTCCAAACAAAACTTTTCTTTAGTCTGATTCTTTCTAGGATTTCTTCTACTCTTTTTCCTGCTTCTCTATGGTTGCAGACAAACGAGCCTAGGTGGTCTTTAATTCTCAATTGTGCTTTCTTCTTTGCCTTGGTGAAATGAGTCTGATCATAGTCTAACATTTTCCTATAATATTCCAAGGAAAACACCCTCATAGAAACATACCTTGGTAGTTTGAATGTAGGAAGTTCACAACCATATATTCTAATCTCTGTGTGATTCTAGTACAACTACTAGTCACCTATCCTGTATTGCTTAGAGAGCTAAAGAATTCTTTTGATTCCATCACTAATCCTAGGAGGAGGGCTTCTTGTCAACATGGTGGTCACTGGGCGGACAAACTGGTCAATGACTTCATTGTATGAATATGGATTGGGTGAATCATGGAAGATGGAAGTCCAAAAAATAACTGATATAGGATTGCCTTTTGTATCAAGTTTATTGACAGAAAATGGTAACTAGTCGAACTGATAATAAAGGAAAAGGTGATATATGATTGTGGAATACTTAAACACCTTTTCATTCTCTAGTCTCATGAACTGGTCATGGATTTTCTCAGCAATAAAAGAAGCATAGTTATATTTGATAGCATGAGGCTGAGTAGGGGTAAAAAAACATTAAAACCAGTGTAAATTCATCTACATACTCACTAGTATTGAAACCCATGACTGCAGCTATCATATTGACTATGCTTTTACCTATCTGTGTGAAGCAAGATAACATATAGGGAGGAGAATCTTTGGGTTGATGATGTTTATCCATAAAAGTCTGGTAGAGGCAATTGATTTCAGACTGGGAAAATTTAGATGATTTTTCTAGTAATTCACATAGGGAAATGAGGTTGAGGTCTTGACTGGGCTAAAACTAAAGCATCTCATTGATTGAATCTACAATAACTGTGAAGAGAATTGTTTGATTAGGGGACATTATTGCTCTGAGGGTGAGATTGTAGTTGGTGTGACATTGATGGATAATTTGAAGGAAAATACACAAAAATGGGAGAATGTACCTTGGGAGATTTGATTCCCAAACTCCTATGGGATTAGAGTTATTCAGGTAATTGTCTCGGCATTGACAAAATACTTCAGGGGATTTTCTTCAGATACAAGGTCTTTTATTTGAAAATCTTTATCTACTGAGGGAAGATAATCCAAGTCTCGATGAGGGATAGTGATAGGTGCTACACTAAGGGCCATGGGGGTTTCCATTCTGGTTCTTGTGGATTCAAAAAAGAAAATGGGGTTTTCAAGTGGAGTTGGTGAAAATAGAGGGTCCTGGAAGTCCTCAATTCTAAGTTTAGCAATTGAATTATAATGAAATTTGTGTTTTTTCAAATTAATTACAGAGGAAAGCAAATAGTTAGAGGGTTTATAGACGGAAACTAGTAAATAACTATTTTTAGTGACAAGAAATGGAATGTAGGTTCGCTCGGTGAAAATGATGGACTTGGAGTGGCATCAAACTGCAAGTTTGAGGGTGGCTGACAGTTGGGTGTACAAGCTGGTCAACTTCAACGTTCAAGTTGCATGCATGCATTTGTGGAATAATGACAAAAAACCATTTAAATTTGTTTTTATACAAAGTCAAAGCTTTTGGTGGGTTTTGGATTTGGACAGATGACATCAACAGGGAAGTGATTTGATGTTTTGTCAGTAGCGGGAGGCAATAAGCGGTTTTCATCACACCGCTACTGGAGGGTAAGTGGTATTTGGGTGAGGCCATGTGACTCCATAAAATGTTTGACACGTAGCACAAGTACTATTTATGAAACCGCTCTCTATCACATGTTAAAGGTCAACCTCGAAGCCCGTGTGATATGTGCCATGACCATTGGATCTACATGATCTGATCAAACGGTTGTCGAAGAGGTCAAGTGGCAAAATTTTAACGGAGGGTGACCCAATATTAACTAATATTAACTAAAAGTTTTAATCATATTGGGGGTAAAGCAATTATTTCAAAAAGTTATTAATTAACTGTGGGCATTAATTAATCCCTGTTTTAGCATGGCGGGGATCAGGTTCTTAATTGACTACAGATTAGTTAATTAATCCCATTTATGAGTGTTATTATGGTTATGTTTAACCGAGGGGCGGGATATATAGAAATTTGGGGTATTTGCATATTTATAATAATATGGGAGTGGGTAACCTTTATATGGGGAATTATATAATAATATGAATTAGTGGTTAATATGACTTTGTGAAATGCGTGCTAAGTTTAAAACATTTTCATATATATATATATTTAAAATTAGGCTAAGCAAATATGAGGGTTTATATGGAAATTGTTTTATTTTCCCTAAGTAAAATACGATTTTATTTAGGAAAATATTTATTAGGGAAATGATTAACTTATGAAGGGGTGTGATTATTGGTGAAGGGGCTCACGTACTTAAGGTATTATAAATTATCGGCCAAGTTCCAGTCCCTCCAAAAGTCAGAGAAACACTATGAGCCCCTCTAATTTTGGTAATTACCTTTAGTACTTAGAGAACTAGTGAGGACATAGGGGAAATGAGGAGGGAAGTTAATTATTTTTGACTCTGTTTGCTTGATATGCCTTCCATGTGATACATGCCTTTGCCTCGTGATGAAAGTAAAAGATAAATACACATTCAAAATTATCATTAACTACACATTTATTTTGCAACCATCATCTACTTACCCTACCTATTTTAACCTAGAACTTTCACTTCTTTATTAGGGTGCACTTAGATTGGCAAACCCTTACTAAGCTTTCTTTTCTTTTACATAGTGATGCCTAGCTAAGTCTACACTTATTACATCCGATGGCTTAGATTAAATTGTTGATCTCCTTTTATTCACTCTACCTATTTACTTATCTGCCAAGATTAAATTGTTTGGTCAGATCTTTATTCTCTATTTCTACAACATGAAATTGAAATATGAACTAGTAAAGCTTAAACTATTTTACTATTCATGAATTGTGGCATAGGTGACAAATTGCACACAATATTTTATTATACAAAAGTAAAAAAATAGTGGCATTTAGACTTGCACACTTTCTTGGTCTTTTCTTTTGTTGGGGTTCATTTTCTTTCATTTTTTGACCTCTTTTTATTCTTTTCACCCTTTGATTTTTCTTTTAGGGTATACCCTCTTTACATTTTTAATTTTAATTTTAATTTTTTACAAATGTGGAAAACCTTTGCAACAAGTAAAAGCATGAACATATTTCAAAGCTTAACCAAGTCAATCATGATATATGACACCTATTGGTATAGGGGCATAACAGTGGCTCCACTTGGCGATGGCTTTTCCTGGTGGAAAGTCAAGATCAATAGATTAGTGGCCTTTGAATGACTTTGACTATGCTCTGCAATGTTATTTTCCTTGTTGCTTTATGTATATGTATGACAGTAATACTTCTGAGGCTTAGGGCCTTCTCTTCGAGCTTCAACTCCAAAAATTTACTGTCCAATCAACACTATGACATTACAAAAGATATAATATGTACTTTGAAAAACATGGTAACATTAGTAAGTAGGATCAAAGTAAAGTTTTAACATCCAACCATTGACTGGTCCTTCTTCACTTTTGTACCATTTAACGTTTTAAGAAAATATGCATTATTTCCTTTGAAAGCATAGATGATGTATGGTCCTTTCCATAGGAATTCAAACTTCCCATGTTTCCCCTTATCCTCTCTTCTGGAATCCCATCTTAACACTTTATCTCCAATGTAGAAATTTTCCACCTTGGTTCTTTTGTCAAATATCTTCTTGAATTTCTCCTGCAACACTTGGGATCTTTGGTACACCTCCTCCCCAATCTGCTGCAAATTGATAGTCTGGTTTATCCTTCTTTGAATATCATTAGGTTCCACTTGATCTTGTTGGAGCATTTTCATAACAGGAACTCCTTTTGATGAAGGAAAAACAACCTCCATACCATATACTAACTCACAGGGACTAGTTCTAATTGATTTTTTGGTTGTAAGCCTATCTGCCCACATAGCATTGATCAATTTTTTGTTCCAAGTTTTCTTATTTTCTTCCAACAGTTTTTTGATGATATTGATGAGACTCTTGTTGAAAGATTCTACTAGTCCATTCCCTTGAGGGTAGTAGGCTCTGGAATGGCCTAGAGTAATGTGATACTTGTTACATAAACTAATCGTTTTCTTTGATTTAAAGGTTGCAGCGTTGTCAGTACTGATTTTGGTGGGGTAACCAAACCTGGGAAAGATATTGGTTTGTAGGAAACCTATGATCATAGTGTCATTGGCTTGTCGGGAGGGAATGGCCTCTATCCATTTAGTAAAATAGTTAGTGGTAGTGAGTATCCATTTGTGTTGGCAAAGGAGGGTGGATTGATTTCTCCAATGAAGCCAAGACCCCATTGTTGAAAAGGTTTCTTGGTCGAAATAGGTTTTAGGGGTAAAGGTAACAATTTTCTTTTGCCTTCAAATATTTGTGATTTATGGCAAGAAGTTACAAATCTCTTCACATCTGCAAACAACGTTGGCTAGTAAAATCTAGCCCTGAGGATTTTATCTACAATTAACTTCCAATAAAGATTTCCACCACAGTCTCTTGCATGAAATTCCTAGAGAGCCCTGTTAGCTTCATCTTTTAATAAAGAATTTAACCAAATTCCTTCATGATTTTTCCAAAAAAGAGTATTATCTAAGATGCAAAACTTTGAAACTTTCATTTTGAAAACCTGATCTTGGTTCTAGATAACCCTGGAGGAGCCTGCAGGTTTTGTAAAACATAAATTGCATCAGCATATCAAGGTGAGTCTAAAAAGGCCTGGCTAATTTGTGGAGTCGCCATCTCCTACTCATTATCTAGTTCATTTATGTCTAGGGCTTGACAATTAGTTTTTGCCATGAGTTTAGCCAATACTTGACCTTTTATTAGCTTGGTAGGTTTTATCTCTATATCATACTTTAAGATGGTAGATATCCATTTTCCTCTTTTGCCATCAATTCCATCCTGAGTTAAGATGTATTTGACAACTACATTAGGAAGATAAGCTATCACATGAGAGTATAATATGTAGACTCTAAAATCTTTAATAGCTTTTACTAGTGAAAAATCTTGTTTCTCCATTATTTTGTATCTTAATGATGCATCTCTGAGTGCTTTAATAAAAAAGGCTATAGGTTTTTCACATCTCTAATCATCCTTTTGTAATAAAATTTCAGCTATGGTGAGTTCTAATGCAAAATAAAAGATGATGAAGTCTCTATCAAATTAAGTACTTGTGAGGAACAATGTTCTAGTTAAGGCCATTTTGATTTCTTTAGATGATTGCTTGGCCTCTACTATCCATTTAATACTTGAATCCTTTTTCAGCATGTCATTTAACAATATAATGAGTTCAACTAAGCTAGAAATGATTCTTCTTAAAAAAGTTTATCTTCGTTAGGAAAGCTTTAAGTTCTTTAATACTTCTTGGATGAGGTATCTGTTGAATAGCTTCGATCCTAGAAGGGTCAATTCGAATGCCATCCTTTGAAATAATGTGACCTAAGAGTTTACCCTCATCCATACTGAACAAGGACTTCTTTGGATTCAAATAAATGCAATATTTTCTGCATTTAAAAAAAACTTTCCTGAGATGATCCAAGTGTTGTTGATTTGATTTAGAAAAAACAGTCAGATCATCCAGATATATAACAAGAAAATCATGAATTTCTTTGGCAAAGGCAATGTCCATTGCTCTCTAGAAGGTTGCTCCTATGTTCTTTACTCCAAATGGAATTTTGATGTACATGAAAGTGCCCAATGGTGTTGTAAAAGAAGTTTTCTCTTAGTCATCAGGATGAACCAAGATTTGGTTATATCCTGAAAACCCATCTAAAAGTGAAATTCTAGAAGAACCCACTACCCTTTGAAAAATATGATCCATTTTGGGTGAAGGATAGTTATCTTTAAGAGATACCTTATTTACATTTCTCAGATCAACACATAACATTATTTCCCTAGTCTTCTTCCTAGTAGGTACCAAGTTAGACACCCACTCTGAAAATCTAATAGGGGCAATAATCCCTGCTTCATACAATCGTTTGGTTTCTTTTTCAATTAATGGTAATAACACAGGGTTAATTCTTCTACTTTTTTGTTTAAAGGGCTTTTGATTTTCTTTCAAAGGCAGAGTGTGCTAAATAATAGAGGTTTCATAGGATTTCAAATCCTCATAATTCCAGGTAAAGACATCCTAGAATTCCTTCATAAGTTCAACATACTTTAGCTTTTGATCAAAAGGTAAATATTTTGACAATTTTATCATTTTTGGATTATCCTATGTTCCTAAGTTGTATTCTTCAATATCTGCTTTTAATGGCTCCATTTTAGGTTTCTTGGGGATGTGATTAGAGTCAAACAGGTCTTCTAGAGGAGTCTTCCTTTAGGTAAATCATTGTCCTTTAGGTTGATAACCTCTATTTCTTCTTCAATTATCTCATCTAGATCCCTTTGTTTCAAGTCTTGAATTTCTTTTTGTTTGAATTTCACGGGATGAAGCATATTTATTGAACTTTCTTCTAAAATGTTAATTTCTACCTCATCTATTTGATTAGAACTAATAAATGTATCTATATCTATGTTACTATTAGAAAACTATTCATCTAAAGTAAACAAATTACTCATATGCTCATCACTATCAAAAACCTACCAAAATTCTTCAGATTATCAGGTATGGTTGGTCTATGCTTAATTTCAGCAGTAAACTGATGATTAGGTTGAAAAGGTAATTTGCAAATGCTAACGAACATGGTTAGGTTGTGAGCTTGCAAGTTGTGTTTTCTAGGGATTGTAGCAAGTTGAGTTTCCATAAAAGTGTTGAGAATTTCTCTAACTATTCCTCTATAATATCCTAGTCTAGGATCCCTAGTTAAGTATTTTCCTTTAATCTGTTTAATTATCAATTCTGAATCTCCTATGATAGACACCTTGATTGCTCCTAATATTTTAACAAGATTAAGACCCAACAAGAGAGCCTCATATTCTACCATATTATTGGTTCATCTAAAATTTAATATGTAGACATAACCTTCAGCATGATCACTTTCTAAATTGTACACCCAAACTTCTACTCCTTCCCCTAGTTTATTGACTGAGCCATCAAACTCTAAATGCCAAAGGATTTCATACTCATAATTGGTGTTTGGGGTAGTAGGAACTTGTTTAAGTGTGGGATGTGGGTTTTCATTTCCATCTGAGTTTTCTTTGTTATCTGATATTTCCTGGATATGAACACTTGATTTTTCTTTTTCAATTCGTTTTGGTTCCACTGCTACAACCTCTAAAGTATTGGAAGGACTGGTTTCTGCATTAGAAAGGATGAAAAAATCCACATCAGAGTGTACTGAGTAGATGGGGAAATTTTTGGGTCTTTCCTAAATACTTACTACAAATTTCATCAATGTTTCTCTATATAGTTTCTTTGGTTGTCCAAAAACCGATATAATAGCATATGGCATATCTAATTGAAATGATCCCTGAAGTTTAGCACCCCAGGATCTGGACAATAACATGCCATATTTGGGTGGTATATCTGCTGCCATTATGTACATGAAACAGACAAGTCTTTTATCAGTCCTAAACATCTCACCTGACTAGAATCAAAAGAAAACAAATCTTTGTATGGTCTAGTGATGTCTAGGTCTAGATTTTCCATTACAAATTTGGGCATAAGATTATGAGATGCCCCAGATTCAAACATGGCATTGTGAAGAATCTTATCATGTATGTTTAAGCTCACATAGAAGGGAGGAATTCCTCCTTCAAGTGGTTTTCCATTAACTTCTGGGCCAAAGATTAATTCAGGCTGGTCATCAAAAAGATTAACTGAGTCTTCAGTTCCAGTAATTCTCAGTGATCTATTAAATTGAGTTCGGTAGGCATCATGTTTAGCTACTTTAGATAATGGGACCACAATTTTTAGCTTACCTACTTCAGCTTCCAGATTAAAGGGTTTTTCTATTCGGGCCTTTGGATTTTGAACAACAGTATTCTCTCTATTTTCGGTGTTTTCTATGTTTTTCTCCTTTTTAGGATTAGAATCATGATTTGATGTTTCTCTTGAATCAACCTCTGGAGGTTATTCCACAGTTCCCTTGGAAGGAAGGGAATTGAAGGGTTTTTTATTGTTTGGTTGATTATTAGAGACATCTTCCATTATGGGGTTAAAAGGAGTAGTGTTTGATCTAGAAAGAATATGTATAGGTGTGGTTACTGTCTTACCTTTTATGGGCTAATTTAGAACCTTTTGCTTATTTGTTTTAGGGACATGAATTATCATGCTTCTTAGGTTCTATTACTTATGCACCTCAAAGATGGTTGTGTCACATCCTTCTCTAAAGTTGAATGATTCCCCTAATTGAGTTTGGAACTGTTTAAGAATGTGGGCATCTTGATCTTCTTGGGTCAAGAAAACTTCGCCTTCATTACTAAGCCCCATCAAATTACTTTGAGTATTTTCTTCTGGGCCTTTAGAGTTGGAAGCTTCTACATAATTCTCCTGGAAAGAGGGTCTAATGTTTTGGTTAGGACCATTCTTTCCAGTGTTCGGGTTCTGATTTTTCCTGAAATTAGGATTTCTCCTTGTATTGGTTTGTTGGCTATCCCAAGGGGATTTCCTTTCAATTATTTCCACTTCGTCTCCTAGTCTATCCATTCCTTTAATTATGGAATCTAGCTTTTGTTCAAAGGGTGAGATTTCTTCCTTTAATGGTATCCTCCTTTCACTCCTAGCCTTAACATTTTTAGATAGCAGGTTGGCTTCAACAATGACTGCTATGCTTTGCATATCTTCCAAAGTAGGAGGGGCTCGTTCTCTTAGCTAGAAAGCCACATCAGAATCAAATCCATCTGGGAATTTGATTAAGGCTAAACTGGGTGGGGCTTTAAGATCTAAAGGGATGGCATTATAAACACTGTTGAATCTAGTGCAATAATCTTGCATAGTTTCTTGTGTTCCTCTCCTTAAGTTTTCATATTCAGATAGAATCTGAAGAGGGTCTTTTCTTTTCTCCCACCTGTTCAAGAATTGTTGATAGAGAGTTCCTAGATTATCTATACTATTTGTTGCTAAACTTCTGAACTAGGTTCTAACATCCCCACATAAACTCATAACAAATATTTTCATTTTCACATCATCAATATCTATTTCGTAAATTTCAAAATAATCAATCATTTTCTTGGTGTGTTGCTGGGTTGTATAGGTACCAGTGCCATCAAAAGTAGTGATCTTACTTTGGTAATCCTAGGGCATGGCACCTAAGTTTCCTGGTAGTACTAGGGGGGCATTTCTATTTGCCATTGCTGTTGGTAATGGTGAAGCAAAAGTTGGGGTTGGAATAATAGTGGATGTTTGAGTTGTGGACGGAGAGCTAGAGGTAATGATCTGCTGTGTAGTGGTCTAAGGTTGAGGGATATGAGGGCATGATGATGAGCTCGTTGAAACAGAAGTGATTACAGAGGGATTAGGGGTTCCTTCAATGGTAGGACCAGATTGTGGTGAGTTCTGCAAATATCTCTCAATTGACAAATTGGCTGCTTGGAGCTCTAATTCTCAGATAAACTCTAGGTCTCCGACTAGGTCAAATAATTTAGACTCAGTTGAAGTCCTAAACAAAGAGGTTTCAAAGTATTCGTCAAAGGGTTGGTCTTTGAGGTAAATCCACCTAACAGGAAAAGATGAAGATCTAAAGGTGGGTTGAGGATTAACAGAACTTTCATGTCTTCTAATAATTCTGGGGATCAAATTGGGGTTCTCAAACACTTGTGGTGTGTTGGGATCAGGATTAGCTCTAGTGTGAGGAGTCCTTTCTGATGCCAGATTTTTGGGTTTTGTTTTTGATTTTCTTAACTGATATCAAATAAACAACCTCTATGATTTCTTTAAGATGCTTTTAGATTTAGGGTTTAAATTTTCTTAAAGATTTGCTTTGAATGAGGAATTGTTCTTCCCTAGTGGAGTCACCACTATGTTAACACTCATATTTTCCTTGAAGTTATTAGAAGAAGGAAAGGGGTCTGAGGTAACCACAAACCAACCTTTTGACTATAGAATCTAGCTAATATTTGCTCAGAGAGGGCTCTCTCTTTATGATTTAGCTTTGTTTATGGGATATTAGGCTAATTATGAAAGCTTGTGGGGTTTTGATTTTGTTTGGTGGTGGAATTCAGGACCAGATGGATAGAACAAGGTATTTCAGGCCATTCGGCTATGGGGTCAACTGAAGATGGCTTAACTGGATCAGGTTGATTCAGCAAAGGATGGCTTCACATGGCAAGATAGTTAAAAAAAAGACAAATGATAGCTTAAAGGGGTGAAATGGTCTTAAAAAGAAGGAAGGGCAATTAAGAATCCTTCAACAAAGTTCAAGATTAGGGAAAGAGGGTGATCATTAAAAAAAGGAAATTAATAATTCTTTGTTAAATGGCCACAATGATAAACTAAAAAGGAGGGAGAAATTAAGAATTCCCTACGTATGATAGCTTGGAAGAAAACATTAAGAATATAAACGATTTTGATGACAGAATGCAGTAAAGCTCTTTCTGAAATATACTTTTTCGTTTATCATTCAGATATGGAACACATATGAATATTTAAACAAGAAAAATGTAAAAAAATAAGATATAGAATACTTATTTGTTTCTCGCTTGAAACAAGAATCCTGTAAAAGTCCTTTACTTTATTACTTTGTCCAGCCAGCCATACAATAGTTGTTCAATAGCAATTCTCTTCCAAAATAAAGAGTCTACAGAAATGTCTAAGAATCCACACTCAGTACCTCAAACGAGGAAGTACTTATACACAATTTACATCAAAATAACTCCTAACAAACGGAGATATATTCTAGGAAAACTAAATATCTTTTACATGAATGTAAAGACAAATGAGCTCGAATGTAGAAACTGAATGTGAACTGCTTGGTTGTTGTCCCTATTTTTGTTGAAGGAGCTAGAGGCAGGTCCTATGAATGTGCATCTTGCTGTCTTGCTCGTAATTTTGTGTTGGCTAATTGATTTTGGCTTTTCACTAATACTCTTTTACCTGTGACTAATACTCTTTACCTATCTTATCCTCCTTCATCCCTGTTTACCAAAATTGACTATGGTAAATCCTTCAATTCACTTTTTACCATGGTAAATCATAAACTTTCTATCATATTAATCCACCAATCATCCCTTGGTATTCTTGTCCTTGTTAGTTTCCTGAAGATTTCATCTGCTTCTGTGTATTTTACAAAATTTGGTTGTATTGGAAACAAGTGCCTCACTTCATGCTCAGTATAAAACAGGTTCTCCAAACTATCATAAAGAACTCTTCCTGTGGACAATGCCTTGGGTGCAGATGAATTGGTAGATGAACTGACTTGATTATTAGCATACTGGTATAGTTTGTTGACATAATCATCATACCTCATTAGCTTGTCATTGATGACTCAAGGACTTGGAAGTCCTTTACTTTGCAGAATGCCTAATTTCCCCATAAATTCATCTATGTCCTCTTGCATATTTTGACATTTGCATTCTAGGACTTGCATTAGACTCCTCTTGGTTAATACGTTATTTATTTGGAGGATGGTTCCAGTCCTATCCTCAATGTTTAGATGTTCTAACTAATACATGTTTCTGCTATTTAGAAATTTTATCAACCTGATAGCCTCTTCAGGCTTCTGTTATAGTTCTTCCTTAGTTTTTTCAATCTCTTGGACAACAGCTTTCGCCAAGTTAATTTGTTCAAAAGTGTTTTGAATTGATGACCAAATATCATTGATTAATTCAATGATATTGGTCCATAATATCTTTCTGATGTCAGTCAAAGGATTTTCAAATGTAAGATCCTTTTCTAGTGTTTTAACCTATTGAGTCAAGCCTTTTTTTTTCCTTACCTCTTCAACAAAATTAAATTTTGACACATCATACTTTGGTTCTAAAGTAGTGAATTTCTCCTTTACCTTTTGTAGTTCAATGACCTGGAGCTTCATTCCTCCATGGACTTGATTAATTATTTTGTGCTTTGATTTGAAGTTCTTGCCTATGATGTACGTGTACCTGTTACTTCTAAAGTTTTAGTTGTCACCAAAAGGACATTTGGTGCTAGAGCAGTTGCCAATGTAGAAGCGACTATTGTAGAAACCACTAGTACTACATTTTGAGGCCGAGAGGTTGACTCACTCTGCCTACTTTGTCATTTTTCTCTAATTCCTACTTTGTCTCCTTTAATTGCTCATTCAGCTTGAGAACCAAGTCCATAACCTCTTCTTCGTTCTTCTTTTCAATCACTTTAGCAATCTGTGGATGCATGAGTGGTGGTAGTTTCAACTACTTTCTCAGGGTAGCTATATCTTCATTCTTTTTCTTTATCAGGGCCTCTGCAGGTTTGATACCCTTTGGGTTATGGCCCAACTCAATAAACAAATCTTCCAATTTTTTAATTATGTTGTATTTTGCCTATGAGAAAGCCTTTTCTAGTTGTAGTTAGGCAGTAGTGTTGTTTAGTGAATTCTCCATCCTGTGTACCATCATGGCCTTGCTTGTGAGTGTAGAATAAACCATTTCCCTTGTTTATGAAGTTCTATCTGATCTATCGGTGGATATCTTTGACTAAGACCTCGAAATTAGTCTTGAGGTAGTCTGCAAGTGATTTTGGCTGCTGTATTGTGGGCTTTAGAAAGCACATTTGCATTTTCCCTTCTTGGATGTCATAAGCTGACATCAACCTGGTTTGATTAGGAGGTGCCATATTTAAGTATTGAGTATAGTATTGGGCCTTCAACTGTTCATTTTTGGCCTTCATTTCTTCGAATTTTCCTTTTATATCTATGGTCATATCAGATGAAGACCTAAAATAAGAAACTTCAGTACTTTGTTGTCTTTCAAGCTCCTGTCTTTGTGAACTAGAAGGTGTCTCACCTATTGGAAATGCATGTATACTGTCTCCACCTTCTTTTCTTAAACTCTCTATTGTTTCCTCAAAGAATTCTTCCTATGAATATGGATTTAGCCTGTGCCTCTTAGCACCAGGCTGCTCTGAAGGACCACTGGAAGGGGTAGTTATTTCCCTGTCTCTTTTCAAGTTCTTTTCCTCATTCAGAGAAGTCTACAAAACTAGGGTATTTTCCATATTTACCTGAGTTGAATGGGGCTGTGGCAGGGCCTGTTCTTCAGAGATTTTAGGCTTCTCTAACATCTCAGGTGTTTCTGATGCTGCAGTACCTGTTCCTTGATCTTTTTCCTGTTGTTCTGCAAGGGGTGCACTAGTTTCCTGTGAATCACTTTGAGAAGTCTCTCGTGTAGAGGTACTAGGATCTGGTGATGGCTTTTAGGTGGATCCAACTAGTACCTATTCACAAGAGTCTAGGTCAAGCCCCTTTTCTAAGTCTTTCATTACATTTTCTACATCGACTTGATCACTATCCATTTCCACTAGTGTCCCTTCCTTCCATTCATCCATATTTGCATACTGTTCTATTTCAGGGATTTTGTGATAGAAATAAGGTGACAACTTGTGTTCATTCTCCTATCACAAATGAAACCTTATGGATCATACGTCAAAGCAAAACTTATCTTTAGTATGATTCTTTCTAGGATTTCTTCTACTCTTTTGCCTGCTTCTCTATTGTTGCAAACAAACGGGCCTAGGTGGTCTTTAATTCTCAATTGCACTTTCTTCTTGGCCTTGGTGAAATGAGTCTGATCAAAGTCTAACATTTGCCTATAATATTCCAAGGCAAACAACCTCATAGGAACATACCTTGGTAATTTGAACAAATGAAGTTCACAATCATAAATTCTGATCTCTGTATGATTCTGGTACAAGTACTAGTCACCTATCTTGTACTGCTTAGAGAGATGAAGAATTATTTTGATTTCATCACTAATCCTAGGAGGAGGGCTTCTTGTTAGCATGGTGGTCACTGGGTGGACAAACTGGTCAATGAATTCATTGTATGAATATGGACCAGGTGAATCATGGAAGATGGAAGTCCAAAAAATGACTGATCTAGAATTGCCTTTTGTATCAACTTTATTGACAGAAAATGGGAATTGGTCAGACTGATAATAAACGAAAAGGTGATATATGATTGTGGAATACTTAAATACCTTTCCATTCTCTAGTCTCATGAACTGGTCATGGATTTTCTCAATAATAAAAGCAGCATAGTTATATTTGACAACAGGAGGCTGACCAAGGGTAAAAATGGACATTAAAATTAGGGTCAATTCATTCACATACTCACTAGTCTTGAAATCCATGACTGCATCTATCAGATTGACTATGTTTTTACCTATTTGTGTGAAGAAAGATGACATATAGGGAGGATGATCTTTGGGATGATGACGTTTATCCATAAAAGTCTACTAGAGGCAACTGATTTCAGACTGGGACAATTTAGATGATTTTTCTAGTAATTCACCAGAGGAAATGGGGGTGAGGTCTTGACTGGGCTGAAACTAAGGCATCTCATTGATTGAATCTGCAGTAACTGTGAAGAGAATTGTTTGATTGGGGGACATTATTTCTTTGAGGGTGGGATTGTAGTTGGCGTGACATTGATGGATAATGTCAAGGAAAATATTTACAGAGGGGAGCATGTACCTTAGGAGATTTGATTCCCAAAGTCCTATGGGATTAGAGTTATTCAGGTAATCGTCCCGGGATTGACAAAATACATTCAGGGGATTTTCTTTAGTTACAAGGTCTTTTATTTGAAAATCTTTATCTGTGAAGGGTAGATAATCCAAGTCTCGACGAGGGGTAGTGATAGGCACTACAGAGGGCCATGGGGGTTTCCATTCTGGTTCTTGTCGACTTAGAAAGGAAAATGGGATTTTCAAGTGGAGTTGGTGAAAACAGAGGGTCCTGGAAGTCTTCAATTCTGAGTTCAGCAACTGAATTATAATGAAATTTTGGGTTTTTTCAAATTAATTACAGAGGAAAGCAAGTATTTATAGGGTTTCTAGATAGAAACTGGTAAATACCTGTTTTTAGTGATGGGCAATGGAATGCAGGTTCACTGGGTGCAAATGGCAGACTTGGAGCGGTGTCGAACTGCAAGTTTGAGGGTGGTTAACAGTTGGGTGTACGAGCTGGTCGACTTCAACATTTAGGTTTCATGTATGCATCTGTGGAATAAGGATGACAAATTATTTAACTTTGTTTTTATACAAAGTCAAAGCTTTTGGCGGGTTCGGGATTTGGATATATGATGTCAGTAGGGAAGTGATTTGATGTTTTGTCAATAGCGGGAGGTGGTAAGTGGTTTTCATCGCATCGTTAGCGGAGGGTAAGTGGTATTTGGGTAAGGCCACATGATTCCATACAATGTTTGACACATAGCACAAGTACTATTTATGAAACCACTCTCTATCACATGCTAAAGGTCAACCGTCGGATCTATAGGATCCAATCAGACAGTTGTCGGGGAGGTGAAGTGGCGGAAGGTTAATGAAGGGTGTGCCCAATATTAATTAATAGTTTTAATCATATCGAGGGTAAAGCAATTGGTTCAAAAAGTTATTAATTAACTGTGGGGATTAATTAATCCTCGTTTTAGCATGGCAGGGATAGAGTTTTTAATTAACTATGGATTAGTTAATTAATCTTGCTTATGAGTGTTATTATGGTTATATTTAACCGAGAGGTGGGATATATAGAAATTTGGGGTATTTTCATATTTATAATAATACGAGAGTGGGTAACCTTTATATGAGGGAATTATATAATAATATGAATTAGTGGTTAATATGACTTTGTGAAATGCACACTAAGTTTAAAACATTTTCATATATATATATATATAATATATATATATATATATCTATATATATATATATAAACTTAGGCTAAGTGAATATGAGGGTTTATATGGAAAGTGTTTTATTTTCCCTAAGTAAAATAGGATTTTACTTAGGAAAAGGTTTATTAAGGAAATGAATAACTTATGAAGGGGTGTGATTATTGGTGAAGGGGCTTAAGTACTTAAGGTATTATAACTTATCGGGCTGAGGGTCTAGTCACTCCAAAAGTCAGAGAAATGCTTTAAGCCCCTCTAACTTTGGTCATTACCTTTAGTACTTAGGGAATTAGTGAGGACTTAGGGGAAATGAGTAGGGAACTAAATTATTTTTTACTATGCTTGCTTGATGTGTCTTCTAAGTGATAAATGCCTTTGCCTTGTGATGAAAGTAAAATATTTACATATTTAAACTTGTCATTCACTACACATTTATTCTGCAACCATCATCTACTTACCCTACCTACTTTAACCTAGCATTTTCACTTCTTTATTAGCGTGCACTTAGACTGGCAAACCCTTATTAAAATTTCTTTTCTTTTACATAGTGATCCCTAGCTAAGTCTACACTTATTACATCCAAGGGCTCAGATTAAAATGTTGAGCTCCTTTTATTCACTCTACCTACATACTTATCTGCCAAGATTAAACTATTTGGTCAGATCTTTATTCTCTATTTCTACAACATGAAATTGAAATATGAACTAGTCAAGCTTAAACTATTTGACTATTCATGAATCGTGGCATAGGTGACAAAATGCACACAATCTTCTATTATACAAAAGTAAAAAAAGTAGTGGCATTTATAATTGCACACTTTCTTGGTCTTATCTTTTGTTGGGGTTCATTTTCTTTCATTTTTTACCTCTTTTTGTTCTTTTCACCCTTTGATTTTTATTTTAAGGTATACCCTCTTTACATTTTTTAATTATTTGATTTTGATTTTATTTTTTACAAATGTGTACAACCTTTGCAACAAGTAAAGGTATGAACATATTTCAAATCTTAACCAAGTCAATCATGATATATGACACCTATTGGTACAGGGGCATAGTAGAAGTGTGGGAACTCCTTCAAAAGTTACAGCAAGATCCTAGTACATCTGATACATTTAGCTGGAAAAATGATTCGTTATGGTACAAAGATCACTTATACCTATGTAAGAATTCCCAAATCAAACAAATGCTTCTTATGGAATTGCACACCTCTCCCTTAGAAGGGCACTAAGAATTTTTAAAAACTTACCAGAGGGTTAAGAACAATTTTTTGGGGATGGCCTTAAATTAGATATTCAAAAGTTTGTGGTAGAATGTTTGGTTTGCCAAAAAAACAAAGTTGAAACAATTGAAGACCTGAGGTCTATGACAACCTTTATCCATTCCAAATCAACATTGGGAGGAGCTTTCAATGGATTTTATCACAGGCTTACCCAAGTCTGAAGGAAAAAGTGCCATCATGGTGGTAGTTGACATACTTACTAAGTAGGCACACTTTTGTGCATTATCGCATCCATTTAAATCCAGTCCAATTTCTACTGCATTTATGGAAACAATTCAAAAGCTACATGGAAACCCAAAAATTATTGTATGTGATAGAGATCCCATTTTCATGAGAAATTTTTGGACATAATTATCTTCTTGCCTTGGTAGTCAGTTAGCTCATAGATCATCTCATCATCCTCAATCTGATGGGCACAAGGAGATAGTAAACAAATGTTTGGAAGGATATCTTCATTTCTTTGTATCTGATAAAGATATGAAATGAGTCAAATGGTTGCCTTTAGCTGAATGGTGGTATAACACTTCCTTCCATACTATAGCATAAATGAATCCATTTATTGCACTTTATGGATATCATCCACTGTCCATCACATCATATTTAAGAGAAAATTCTAAGGTTCAAGCAATGGAAGATCACATCGAGCATCAATAACAAGTTCTACCACTCTTAAAGGATAACCTCACTTTGGCACATGATAGAATCAACAAGCATATCAACATTGCAGTGAAGGAATTTTTGATGTAGGTGAATGGGTATTTCTACGACCACAACCATATAAACAAATGTCCCTAAAGTAAGCTAAGAAGGATGATAAATTATCACCAAAGTATTATGGTCCGCAGAAGGTGTTGCAAAATATTGGTACTATGGCATACAAATTGGAGCTTCCTGCAGCTTCCTGAGTGCACCCAGTTTTCCATGTTTCATGCTTAAAGAAGGTTACAGGTGACAAACTGCCAGTTCAAACAATACTGCCATAACTTGATGAGGAAGGAAAAATCATATTATAACCTGAAGTAGTCACAGAAACGAGAACTTGGCAGCTAAAGAATTGATCAATTTCGGAGTATCTCATCAAGTGGAACAACTTATCCACTAAAGATTCCACATGGGAGAGTGAGAATTTTACATAGAAGGATTTAGAACTACTCAAGCATTGGGACAACACTTTTTTAAAGAAGAGGGGCATGTTAGGTCCCTATAATACTAGTGATTCCCCCATTACTATTGTCATTGTAGCCCTTATTATTATTGTTATTCCCTATTATATCCATATTGCTATTATTGTGTCCCATAGAAGCCCATTATTGTTATTGTTGTGCCTTTAATATATTATTATTGTTATGTCAAATTTGATTATATTAACCCCTTAGACTCCTATATATAGAAAGGAGGTTTTTTCATTTGTATCATCTAGGAATTGTTCATTTTTGTAATGTAAAGGAGGTTTCCGCCTCGAAGAGGCTGATTTTGAAGGTGTTGATCTATCTTTTATTCTATTTGTGAGTTCGTTTCATAACATAATTTCAAAATCATCATCTAGGATATTTGTAACCAAATTTTTTTACCCTTCTAAAGAAAATCATTGATCTAAGAATTGCTTCATATTATTATTAATTATTTTTACTTTGAAGTGTCTTCTCATTAGGTAAGGGGATTATTTTAACCGCATGTAGTGTGGATAACAATTCCTTCTCATAAATGCATCAGATAAAATTATATAATCTATGTTGGTTTTTCTCAAAGGTAAGGGACCTTTCTTCTTACATTAAATATACACCAATTCCATGCAATAAGTCATCAAAATCTAGAACAAATATTTTTGTGAATTCAGTTGTGACTAGGATATAAGTTATACACACAAACTCCTTAAGCTTTTGAGAGGCTTTGGTTTCTTACTGAATCCAAGAAAACACTTCCTTATTTAACAATCCTATTAGAGGTGCTACTATTCCACCATAATTCTTTACATACTTACAATAGTGGCTTGTAAATATTAAGAATCATCTAAATATATTTAATATTTTTGGGAGTGTCTATTCCATCATAACCTTGATCTTGTTACAGTCCATTTTAACACCTTCATGAGATACAATATGACCAAATTAATCCATTTCTTCAACTTCAAATCCAATCTTGGAATGATTTGTATATGTTTCTTTCTCTTCTAATACCTTTTAAAACCTTGGGAACATGTCGTACATGCTCCGCGAATGATTTTCTATATATTAATATGTCATAAAAAACTCTAACACACATTTCATAAAAAGGTTCTTGGAAATAAAATTCATCAAGATTTGGAGTGTTAAAAGTCCATTATTAAGTCTAAAAAAACTTATCAAAAAAATCATAATGAAATGCATGAGTTCTATAGGATCTTTTCAGAGTGTTTTCTTGTTTTCTTGCCTCATTTGGACTTGATGATATCTTGAAAAAAATATCCAACATAGCAAAGGAATTTGGTCCATGAAATTTATTTAATAATTAATAATGAATCCCTGATGGGGGTGTGAATGGGCATTGAAGGGATCCCTCAGAGGTTGTGCCCACCACCTAATAGTTCCATTAGGCATTTAGGGAGGTAGGTGGTACCCTCCCTACACATGCATGTGCATGCAATAAAAAACTAGTGATTGAATGTTTATTTATTTGGCATGCATGAAGAAGACTTCACTTAATGACGATAGGAGAGGAGTCGAGGATTGGACCTTTACCTCTTGGTTCTGTATGGGGCCTACATTTGGCTATTTAAACATCATCGGCTTGTGTGGATTATATGTAGCTAAAAAAATGGGTAGTTCAAATTATGGTGGGAGTAACTCCAATAAATTGAGTTTTAGGTTTGAGTTCCCATGGGGTCATTAGAGGCTTTCTCTACTTGACGGTTGAGGGTGATGGTTAGCTAATTCGGTGTGATGCAACTAGCTCACAAAATAGAAGAAGAGATAGATCAATGCCTTCAAAATAAGCCTCTTCAAGGGCCAACCTCGTTTACATTACACAAATCAACGATTCTTGGATGATATAAATGACAATACCTCCTCTCTATATATAGGAGTCTAAGGGGTCACAATAAAATCAAAGCCAACATAAAAATATTAATGTAAGGGGACATTAATAATAATTTTTGGATTATATCCGACACAATAATAAAAATATGGGGATTAGATTGGCACAACAATAATAATAAGGGGGTTGCACTAATAACAATAAGGGGCTACACTAGTAGTATAGGGACCTAACATGCCCCTCTCCTCCAAAAAAGTGTTTTCCTCAATGCTTGAGTAGTTTTGGATGCTTTTGTATAAAATTCTCATTCTCCCATATGGTATCTTTAGCAAGTAAGTTCTTCCACTTTATGAGATACCCTGAAATTGAACAATTTCGTATCTAGTAGGTTCTTGATTCCATGATTGCTTCAGGTTCCAGTATGATTTTTCCTTCCTTTTTAAGTTCTGATAATATTTTTTGAACTGAGACCTTGTCACCTATAACCTTCTTTAAGCACGAAACCTAGAGAACTAGGCTGGGGAGGATGCATGAATCTCCAATTTGTATTCCATAGTATTAATAGTTTACAACACCTTGTAAAGACCATAGTATTTTGGTGATAATTTCTTATCCTTCTTAGCTTGCTTGAGGGACATTTATTTTTATGGTTGTAGCCATAAAAATACCCAGTCGTCTACATCAAAACTTCTTTCCTTACAATGTTGATTTTCCTTTTTTCTCATTCGATTTTGTGCCAAAGTGAGGATATCCTTTAAGAGTTCGATAACTTGTTGTTAATGCTTGATTTAATATTCCATTGCTTGAACCTTAGAATGATTGTCCACGAATTTTTTGAGATATGTAGAAATAAATGATTTCACTGTTTAAACCTCTAGTTAACAAAATTGTGCAATTATGCTTCATTTTTATTTCTTTAGAAGCTTTGTCATTCCATTAAAGATGATAAAATTTCCTGGTTTCTCTATGATACCTCTTAATTCGACATCATTTCCTTACCAAAATAATTTCAAGAAATGTTCTTGAAAACTAAAAGCTATCGTACCCAAAGATTGTAACCATTGGACTCGTAATAGAACACCAACACCACCCACTGGAATGCAAAGCATTGGACTATTCAATACATATTATCCCATGGATAGCTTGATATTATGGTACTTTCCATAGCAATTTATGGTTCCTCCATTTGAGAACATCACTTCATTCTGTTGCTGGATATAGGAAGCAATTCAATTCCTTGGCTATCTTACAATGAATAAAATTTTGGGTACTACCCAAATCAATCAACACTATTACATTTTTCTTCTTGATATGTCCTTCTATCTTGAGAGTTTAAGGATTAGTAATTCCTATCAATGCATTACAAGATATTGCCAGATTCATTTGTTCTTTCTCTAGCGTTGGTTCCTCGTGTATATCCTCTTCTTTTGATGTTTCTTGTTCCTTTTCTTCCTCTTCTTCCCAATATCTGTAAATTATTTTCTTCTCAACACACTTACGACCTTTAGTGTATTTTCTTTCACAATTGTAACAAATCCCTTTTTCTCATTTTTCCAATTATTGTGGTGTCAACCTTGTAGAGTTTTGAAGGCTAGGAGAGATAACATTTCCATCTTTACAGTTGTGAGTGGTAGGATTCATTGTTGCCATATTTTTTGTTTCAATTTTTCTTGCCAACCTGAATGCCTTCTTCAATGAATCAGGTTCCCAAAGACGAACGTCGTGTTGGATGTTATCAATTAAATTCCCTATGAAAACATCAATATTATTCTCCTATGGAATATCATTTGCCCTTATATTCAATTTTTGGAAGTCCTCAATGTGTTCCAATTGTCTAAAGAAGGTGTTTCCCCTTGTATCCTTATAGTGTGCTGTCATTTCATCCGTAAAAATTAACCAAGTAACATTTAATTATGAGAGTAAACCCATTGATACCATACAAATTGATTGGGTTCTAAATATAAAGTTGCAATGCATACCTTTTGTGTGTTTTTCACATTATGGAGATCAAAATATTGCTCTATCTGTAGTATCCATGTTACGAGATCCTTTCCATAAAACTTCCTCATATTGATCTTTGGAGTATGGTGGGTCTTCAAATCAATTTTAGAGTCTATTAAATCATGACTAACATTTCCTTTGTTCTCATCGTGAGTTTCATCTACTACATTTTCACCATTAGGAAGCATTTGTAGCAACTTTGTGAAACCTTCCTTCAAACCTTCCATGTCTTTCTTCAAATATTCAATGTTTCCTTTCAGTTTTGCTTCTAAACCATCCATATTAAATTCCATTCCATTGTTCAAACGATCCGTCTTAACTTCTGTTACTTTTTGTGAGAGTGAAATTTGTTGCACTTGGTCTCATAATTTTGATATATCACGTTTCATTTCTTCCTCTGCTTCATGATTCATAATAGAGATTTCAGGTTTCTTACTAGGTGTTTCCATTTTTTCTCTTTAGGGAATCAATTAATGATAATTATGGTTCACTATGCCCTTTGAATCACTTCAAACTAATTTTTCAAATAAAACTTATGAAATTTTTTAAAAATACTACACACCTTTTTTTCGCTTTGTAGGAGCTCGATATTGAATCTATTGTATCTCTATAATTTTATTTCTCCAAGGTCTGAAAATTTGTCTTGTGGTAGAAGTGTGAGTCCTCATTTTAAACTGAAATGTTTGATCAAGATTGGATTCTCCAAGAAAGAGTTATGCCCAATCTCCCAAGATGACCGAATTATAGACTGGTTTGGTAGACAAACTTGTATGAAGTACCATCTGTCACTTTTTCGACCTTCAGTGCTAAAAATGATATAAAACAACTACAGTCTGTGCTCTTTCTATAACATTTTACAAAATTTTAATCTGATGCTCAGAGATAAATCTATGATGATTTCCCCGAGGTCACCTACTTGCGATGAAATTATGGATTTTGCGAAAACCTTAAATTCCTCACCTCATAACTCCACAAATATATGGAGAAAATATCTGAAATTGGGACAAAAATTTCATCGATATTTTGGCTCAAATGGGTTTTAATTAAAGCTTCTGAAGCTTCGTAGAAAAAACATTATAGAGAAAATTCCATGATGGCTTGTTTGAAGCAGTGAAACCCTAGAATCCAAAGCTCTGATACCAAATGTTATGCAAATAGCTGACAGATTAGAAGAAGAGATAGATCAATGACTTCAAAATAAGCCTCTTCAAGGGGTAACCCTAATTTACATTACATAAATGAACAATTCATGGATGATACAATTGACAAAACCTCCTTTCTATATATAGGAATCTAAGGGGTCGCAATATAATTGGAGTTGACATAACAATAGTAATGTAATGGCACACCAAAAATAATAGTGGGCTTCTATGGGCCACAATAATAACAATATGGGGACTACATGGACATAACAATAACAATAAGGCGGTTTCACTAAGAACAATAAGGGGCTACACTAGTAGTATAGGGACCTCACATTCGGGGGAGTAAACTCTCAGGAGAATTATATTTTTTCCATGGATTTTGTCCTTTGGGATGTATTTGTGGATATTTCAGATTATTTTTGTAGTAATCTCTATTTTTTTGTAGCTCTTGGGTGGGGATCTTAGCTCACGATGTTGAGTATAAATTGCCTCAAATTTTAGTGATGTGTTTTGGTGCTAGGTATAAATATGGAATTGTAAATGGTAGTTGAATTATTGTGCTCTGTATCGTTTGGTTTGATCCTTGGGTGGTTAAAATTGGGGGTTTTATATGAGTGAGATGGTCACATCCTTTGAGATTTTGCGAAGTCATGTTCCTATTTTTTGTAGTTGGAGGTTCAATTGTTAATAACATCGAGTCTAATGAAGAGATAATACCTCATTATTTGTCAATTTTGGGGTCCACTATTGAGTTTGGTTCAATTACTTGGAGATATTATATGATCTAACTTGTTGTTTTCCTAGTTGTGTCAGTTTTGGGTCCAATTCGGTATTTTCCCCTTTACAAGTAGAGGCTCAATATAATGTTTTGGGAATCTGATCTTGCTTCCTCCATAGCACCAAGATAAAGGAGGATGAGGATAAGGGGAGGTGGTGGTCATTCCCTTCCAGGGAAATATGGTGCTCATCCTTTTTCCCATGATTTAACTACCAACTTTTTCAATGTTGTCCCACTAGAAACACATAGATGAATTTACAGGCTTGATATAGAGGCTAACATTGAGAGACAATCACTTTTAGACTTGCAATTGGTGGAGGACATGTCAACTTGAGTTATTGAAGCTCGGCATACTAATGGCATGAAGAAGAAATACCTAAATTTGGTATCTCTCCACTGAAAAATGAAGACACTCGGTCTGATCCTAAGGGTTAAACAAGTGGAGAAGTACACCATCTTTCTTTCGAAGATCTCAAGAGAATGCTAAGAAATCATAGGTCCTATTTAGATGGATTTAACTCTCAGCTGACTCATATTGAAAGTCATATTCCATGTTATTCTGATGGAGGGGAGATGGTGGATCCTCCTTGATCTAAAGCAAGGGATTTAGCTAATCTTTCTTCATCCAAAAATGATGAGAAAATGAACTAGGTTATGGGGCTATAGCGGGATGCTTTGTTTTACTTACTGACACGTTAGGATGGACGTATTGAGTGTATTTTTGATGCAGGAGCATCTAGAACTGGCCAACAATGTGATGGTGTGTTCACATGTTGTGGCTAATGAGGATTTGGAGGAAAAGTTGGTTACTTAATTTTTGTTAATTTAAAAGTATATAAGTAGTTATTTGTTGCCTAATTCTGAACAGAATTGGGAATAAGTGGCAAGTGAACCTCCGTGCGTGGAGATCAAGCTAAGTAGTTTAGATAATTCAGGTAGGATAGGGTTAATTTCTAAATATATCTTAGATTCCTTCATTTGTGGAAGGAGATTGTTAAATAGGACATATATGTATTTCCCTTTCACTTTTGACTAGTTTTGAATGTTAGAAGTGATAGGTGAAACAAAATTGAAACTGTACATTTGAGGTATAAGCATTTAAGTTGTTATTAAAAAATTTTAACGAGTGCTTCAAATAGAGGTGATGTTAGATGATCTATTGGGGTGCAATGCCTATTTCTTGTTAGGTATAAGTATTTAAGTTGTCTACAATAAATTTTAAACATAAAAATACAAGTAAGTAAAATTTTGGCACTGAAGGAAGTGCAAGAAGATCTAAAAGAGGGCCTTGCTAGATGGCTTCATAGATATAAGTGAAGAATGATTCAATAATATCATTCTAAACCTAAACTTGAGGCTCTGGTAAATAGAACAAGAGATCAAAAATAAAATGGATAATTAATTAGTTATAAATTTCTGATAGCCAAGCGTTTGATGTTTGAGATACTAGCTAACATCAACAATCCTCAAGAAACATAGGAAATGTGAGAAAGGAGAAAATACATACAAAATTAATGGGAAGCAATGAAATTTCATTGTAGGGAATTTTTAAAGGTATCATATCCTTGGATGGTTTCCATCAATTCCATTGGAGGGAATTTTATAAAATTTTAACATATGTATTCTCTATACACATAAAGAGAATGCCATAATTAGTGAGCTCTATATTTAACAAAGGTTGCCAAAATTTACAGTTTCAATCATATAATGAAAAGACACATGTTCTCTGGAACTCAACCATAAGCATTTAGTTGATCACCTGCAATCCCCATATTAATGCCATTATTCAAGAATAAGAGTGACAAGATTTCTTGAGACAAAATAAGCTAGCATACCAACATTTTAAAGGAGTAGTTTTAGTTATCTTTTTGTAACATACTATAATTTTTAGATGTAGGTTCATAAGAAAATAGAGAAAATGCAATTACAATGAATCAAAGGAACAATATACTAGTTAGGCCTTGTTAAGTCGTTGACACTTGCCCATGGATTCAAGTGTTCCAGATTCTCATAATTAGGGTTTTTCTCAATATATTTTTGATGATTGAGTTAAATCTAATTGAACAATTCAAACAATGCATATTAGAATCAATATTTAAAGAGAGCCATCACACCCTAGAACAACTGGAAAAATTTATTTCTTTTCCATCATAGGCATGAGTTAGAAATCATACAAGTAATATTACCTACAATTCAATATATATACTTTTGTGTACCTTTTTGTATAAAATCATTAGAGGAGAGCATGGCCACAATAGGGTATCACTCGGAAAATACGATTTACCTCACACAACAAAGACCAAAAAAATTGTAGGAAGAAGCGGGTTGGCTTCAAATCACGAATTGTCAAAGAACATAATGACCAATTGTCACAGAAAATAGAAGCAAGAACCCATCACCAAATACATGAAAGAAAGAAACAAATTCACTAGTTTAAATCAAAATTTGATAAACCTAGGATGACCCTAACTAATAAGTCCATGCCCAAGCCCAACCATTCAGTGCGCCCCACTTCATCCATCCACGACTTGGCTTCTTCATCATAACCAACTTGTTTGGATGTAGGGACAATCGTTGGTGAATGAGGAGTCGTTGAACACCTGCATGGGAACTCGCTAGTGAAAGAGGAGTTGTTCCAGTTGCCCCTCTTGCTACCAAGGCATCTATTCGGGTGAAGGAGGGGCTTTGCCTTAACATTATAGTGTAATAATTGTTTTCTGATTACTTATTAATTAGTCACTATTTTATATTTTTTTGGCAATGTTTTAACGTTTTATTATTAACTATATCTTTTAAATATAATAACAAACCATTGTTCAATCGCCTAACACTAGATTAATCTAACTATAAACAATAATATAAAATAGGAACTAAGAGAGTTCTTCATAAAAGAAGTATAATTATTATTAAAAATGAAATTAAAATTCTAAAACTAGTGAACAAACAATAACCCTCCTAAATAATTTTGAAATAAAAATTTATTCTTTTTACTTAAGTGGAAAAGTTATCTACAAAATTTTAAAATAATAATAACCATCCCATGGAGAATGTTTTCTCGTTCCTCTTCTTTCACTTAGATTAATATTGCTATAGGAATATGAAAATATGATACTATTATTGAAGTGGAAATCTAACCCACACAGGTCGGTCTTAACAGGAGGGTACCGTGTGAACAAATTGTCGGCCCTAATAAGCCCTAACGCATGTCATATAAAAGGGACAAATCAGTGGCCTTGAAGGGTGGGTGTGGGAGACTGAAGAAGACAGATAGGATTCAAGTACACGAACTTCTTCTCGCGGCTCAGCGTTTTTCCTTAAAAGAGGGAGACATCTAATCTGTGAAAGTGAAAGGGTTGGCTGCAATGGACGGGTTTTACTCTGCCATTGGAAAGCGAGGACGCAGGGAAAATGAGGTTCCAGATAATAATGATGGAAATAAGAGGCGGAACTTTGGCACTGGTAGAGCGCGAGCTTTGCCTGGCGCTGACAGTACTGTGTATCGCATACTATGCCCTGCTAATGTGGTAGGAAGTGTTATAGGAAAGGCGGGTAAGGTTATAAAATCTGTGAGTCAAGAGACGCGTTCGAAGATCAAAGTTATAGATGCTCTTCCAGGCGTTGATGATCGCGTGATAGTAATCTTCAGCTCACCGTCAGGCAACGACAAGGAGAAGGATTGCAATGAGAATGAAGTTAAGGTTGAACCTGTGTGTCCTGCTCAGGATGCTCTTCTTAGAGTGCATTCTGTTATTGTTCAACAATCTTCCACTGGTAGAGATAATGACGCCGACGACAAAAGGAGACAACAGAATGCTCGGTTGCTGGCTGCTAAGAGCCAGATTGGAGGTTTGATTGGAAAAGGTGGAAATAACATTCAAAAGTTGAGGAGCGAATCGGGGGCACAAATTCAGATACGGCCAAAAGATGAGTTGCCAGGCTGTGCTTTTAGTTTTGGTGAAGTCATTGTCATATCTGGAGATGCAACCGCTGTCAAGAAAGCACTGTATGCAGTTTCAGCTTTTCTGTATAAACAGCCACCTAAGGAGCAAATTCCTTGGCCTGATATTTTATCTGCAACGAACCCAACTTCACTCCTTCCTTCTGGTGTGCCCGCATTATGTACTCCGCCAAATTATGTTCCACAACGACATTCACTGTTTGCTCATCACAGTTCAGGTGCTCCAACAGTAAATGCTATTTATGCCTCCAGCCGTTTACCAGCACTGGGAGGATATGGAAGTAAAGCTGAAAGTTCAATATGGCCTCTTACCTATAACCCTGCTCATCCCATTGCAACAAAATATGCGAATTCTGCTGTTGAGAAAAGTCTGGAGGAGTTTTGTATTCGAATAGTATGCCCAAATGATAAAATTGGAGGTGTGATTGGTAAGGGCGGCAATAGTATCAAAAGCATGATGAAAGACACAGGAGCAAGTATTAAGGTTGAAGACCCACAATCAGAATCAGATGAACGTGTAATCGTAGTTTCTTCAACAGAGTTGGCCAATGATGGTGTTTCACCTACCCTTCAGGCCGTTCTTCAATTGCAAGGAAAGACTAGTAGTGACAATGGTGGTGGCATTTGCACAAGGCTTCTTGTTCCGTCAAAGCACATTGGTTGCCTTATTGGTAAAGGTGGCAACATCATCAGTGAGATGCGAAAGCATAGTGGAGCAAATATTCGCATATTTCGCAAGGAGGAGCGACCAAAATGTGCTTCCAAAAATGAGGAGCTCGTTCAGGTTACTGGAGACCCCAGTGTTGCTAGAGATGCACTTATCCAAATTACAAAAAGGCTGAGGGGAAATATTTTCAAAGATATGGATGGTGCTACCAACACCCACACAATGCCTCCTTTGTCTAGTCTATCTGTGCACAGTGCGATTCCTCTTTCAAATTATGGAACTAGGCAATATGACCTGGAATTTCCCAGGTAAGTCAGGTGCTCCATTGTAAAATGTTTTTTCTTTATTATTTTTAATTTATTTTCTAAATACAAATTATTTTATATTATTAAAAATATAAAAAATTGTATTTATGATTTATCAAATTTGAGTTTGTTATAAATTTATTTCATTTTAAATTCATAGTTAATGAAATAAATGGACAAAATTCAAAATATATTCTTATATTTGTAATTAAAAATTTTAATAATAATTTATTTTGTATTTTTACTTATAAAATGTTATTTAAAATTATACTTTATAAATAATTTTAGAAAAGATAAACATTTAAAATGTAATCACAATTTTCCATAGATGAAATTTGTTTCCTTTCAATAATGTTATTGTATATGCTAAATAGCTTTTTATTGCATATCTTCATTGTATTGTTGATATATTAATCTTTATAATTTAAAGAAAATTGTTGTTTTTAAGCATTTAATTCAGATGTATATCATTACCATACATACTTGTGGGGTTTTCCTAGGGTAATTTTTGGTGTCGCTTGTTCATTGTCTTACTTTGATTTTTATTGTTCTATGGATCTTAATGATGGTTGAAACTTTCATGTATAACTACTTAATGATTTTCAAATTGTATCACTTAGTGTTTAATATCACTATTATTTTTGGCATTTTTTGGGTGTTGTGCTGGCACTCACACATTCTTTTCATATTGTTTTGTACTCTTTAGTCGCACTAACCTACTTTTGTTGTCAGTTGTCAAACATCAATACAGTTATGTTAGCTTATACTAGAATTAAAATGATAGAGGGTTGTGGTTTACTGTGCTTTTAGAAATGTTTGGGTGGGTTGTGTCTCTAAGTCTCACTGGTCACTTTTGTTCAAACTAGACATAAATCAAATCTATTGATCTATTACCTCTAATAGCATTTTCCAGGAGTTTCTAGATAGGTAATCTTGTGAAGTAGATGGAAGTATTTTTCATGGTAGTATGATTATTTCCTTTTTCATATGTATGATGGGATTTTACTTTTTCTATTTGATTTTTTATAAGGTTGTTCTCGAGGAGAAAGAGTGGTTTTTTTATTGATCCAAAATTGTATTTCAGGCAAAATAGAAACTCAAAAAATTGCAATGCAATACCTCGCAACACAAGGAGGTGACAGTGGATTAGGTGATAAAATATTGTAGGCAAAGCTTATTTTGGAGTCATTTTGTAATTACTTGTGATAATTAATCTTCTTTTCTTTGTTAGTTAATATTTCTTTTTCCTCAAGTAATTACACAAACTGTTTTTCCAAGAACACAAAGAAGTATGAGACATAGATATTTAGGCTTTCAAGCCAGGGCAAAACCTATCAACATGGGAAAAACAAACAATCCTCCTCTTATTGAATTTATTCAAAATGAGATATCGAACATAAGACCAAAGTCTCCCTCAAAGTTAGCCCTCCTCCTTAAGTCAAGGTCAATAGTTGAATCTCTGCCAAGTAAAAGTCAGAAGTAGCTTCCAAATTTTTGTCCTTATTGCAAGTTTAGTCTCTTATTATAATACGTTGACTTCCAATTACAAACTCTTTGCCTTCTATTACTGACCTTTAGGTACTACAACAAACCCTTGACTCTTTACCACAGAACTTCGGCTCCTACTGCAAATATATAGTTTTATATTGAGGTTCGGCTTATTCACAGACTTCAATTTCTTCAAGTGTTGTATACTTCTTTTGATCGTCAGCTTTTGTTCTGTTGTTGGATTACCGAATTAAAGCTTCTTCAATCTAGGGAAAAACCCCTGAACTGGGGAAACCCAACAATCCTCTTGTTATTGAATTTATTCAAAATGAGATATCCAACACAAGACCAAAGACTCCCTCCAAGTCAGCCCTCCTCATTTATGTCAAGGTCGATAGTTGAATCTCTGCCTAGTCAACGTCAGAAGCAACTTCCAAATTTTTGTCCTTATTGCAAGTTTAGTCTCTTGTCATACTACTTTGAATTCCAATTATAGACTCTTTGCCTTCTATTACTGATCTTCGTCTACTACAACAAACCCTTAACTCTTTACCACAAATATTTGGATCCTGCTACAAACAAATAACTTTAGATTGAGATTCGGCTTAGCCACAAACATCAATTTCTTCAAGTGTTGTAGAATTCTTTTTATCCTCAATTTTTCTTCTCCCGTTGGATTACTGACTTCAAGATTTTTCACTTTCTTAGTTGCTACCCAGAAGAGGTCGAATATAGGCTAAAATGCCTAGATATCATTCTCCATGAGATTTTACTTAACTAAACAAAGAGTGACTGTGCCTGGATTGCTGCCCTTGTAATGTTGAAATGTCCTGCAATCTTTGCCTGCGAAAAGATGCAATAACCCTAATTGGATAACACTGAAACTAGCTCAATTCAGTGTTTAACTACCATGACCAATCCCTTCATATTCACATAAAAACTATGATGCAATAGTCTCACATGGAGCGAGGGTTAATTTTCACATGGACATCTTTGTTTTGACAATGAAGGCAATGTCCTAAGCTCTCATCTAATATATGTTGCTAAGATATAATAAAATTATGGTGTATGCGTTATCATCATTCTTAGTCCTTAGTTATAGTATATGTGCTCCCTGTCTTTGTGCTCATGGCTAAATAAATAATTCTCCATTGAATTTCAATTAGCATAATTTAGAAACTCTTTATTGATTGATGCTCTATGAAATACATCACCTCTGAGTTACTCATCATCCACTTTCTTGCAGAGTTAGAGATCAACTCCCACGGTTATGGAGTTGTTGTATTTCCTCAAGGAGTTGCTAATTTGGTTTTTGTATGACTGTTAAGAATTTCTCTCTCCCTACCTAGAGTGTTCTTAAGCATTCTTGAGTGGATTTCTACTTACTGGAGTCGTTTCCCTCTCCCCTGAGCATTGTTTTCATTTGTTGGGGTGAGTTTGAGCTTGATATTGGTTGTCTAGGAGGCCATAGTTACTAGACAAGGCCATACATAACTGTAGGAGATCATTGGATTTCCAATTTCCCTTCATTCCCATAAATCCATCGAATACATGGGTGTTGAAATCTACAAGGCAGATCATTCTTGATGTGTATTTATGGTAGAATGTATTTATATTATAATGCTATTAAATTGAGATTCATTACTTGAGTGGTTGAAATTATATGTTTTTCCATTGGTATTGGGAATCGTTACATGAGAACCCATTAACTATAATTATTCACTAATAATATCTAGAGGTTGTTTTGTACTAGAATGATGATTATCTAGTATGATGTATAATGAGGAGAATATTGAAGAAATGAATAAGGAGAAATCTCATTAAGGGGGCAGTGTGGATGAAGGTTGTATTGTAGAAAAATAAAATACAACAGTATGGACAAATATGGACAAAATCTGATGAAGTACATGCAACATCAAAAAAATTCAATGAAAACAGAAAATGTGAATAGTTTGAGTTGTTTGATTTTGCAGTTATTGCATATTGAACTGGTGAATCTGTATCTTCCTATGAGATTACATACAAAAATGCATACACACTTTTACCTTGAGGCAAAGTGTTGCACAAAATACCCTCAAGGAAAAATCGCTTGAGACAAATATCAAGTCAGTGAGCAAAAACTATTGTAAAGATGCTAGAAGTAAACATATTTTAGAAATTTTTTTGAAGGTTTTTTCCTTTCTTTTTCGCTGGTTATTTTTGGGTGAGGCAATTTTGGGTTTCTTAGCTTTTCTTGAATTCACACTTGAAACATGCTTATACATTTTCTTTGAAGATGTTTTCTTTTATATTAAAAGGCTACTATGGTTTTGAGATTTGCAATATTATTCTTAGAATATGATCTTGATTGACAAAATGTTTGACATGAAATATTTTTCTTCTGAAATATTTTAACAGAAACAATTGCTTTTTGTTTGTTTGTTTATCATAAAGGACAACCAGAACTTACATGTATTCTTCAAAATAATAAATACAGTTTTGGAATGTATGGGTTATCCTTTGTCAAAAGCGTACAAAAATTGTAGATGTAGAACTATACAATTAAAAAATGTTGAATTGACTCAACTCAGAAAAACAATATCGGAATAAGTGACTACAATTTCAAATCCAGGTCTGTGATCTCTGGGTGCTAGTTTCATTTTCTTACATTAGGTGAGGCTGCAAAATAGAATCATGTACAGATGATTTAAAGGCTAGAGAATGTATCATTGAAGGAAGGGAGTGAAATTTCAAAATGTCCATGACGTGCTTTAGTTGTTAGTTTTCACATCTTCGTTGAGAAATTTCTATCCCACGAGCCAAGAATGTATGTAGAATTAGTCCAATTTCCTTCCCATAAGTTGTCAGTTTTTGAAGAATTAACCTAATCGCCTCATCATTAAGCTGAGAGGCCAATTCTACAGCCCAATATGATGTGTAAGGTATTCTATCCATGATCAAAGCTGAAATTTTTCATGTCTCCAAAGATAAAAATTAAAAACATTTGCAAGTGAAGAAATTAAATCCCTCTCAGCTCATCTTAGATCCATGTTTAAGATTGATCTATGCTAGTTAATTTCTTGTTGAATGTCTTGGTTATTCTTTAGCTAGAAAAAGTCATTCCATGCTACACAACTTGCTCCTCTGAGTGCAAGTAGACATGATCAATGATTCAGGGTGTCCCCCTAGGGAAGCCTTATGCCACATTGAATAGATGGAAAAGGATGAGCACAAATTGAACTAGAAATCGTTCATCACTTGAGGTGAGGTGAGGACTAAAGGGGCAAGACTGAATTGATGGAGAAGAGAGTGGAAGTTGATCTCAAGGGCTAGGAAAGGAATTGATATGGGGCAATCAGAACTAGGCTAAGTACAAAATTGAGGAAGGAAGAGGCCTAGACCATACTAACAAAGAGGGGGTTCCTAAAGGCTAGAAAACCTGACCATCCCTTATGGAGAACCTTAGAAAATATCAAGGAAATATCATATTAAAACCCATATAGAGTGTACAACTTAACCATTTGACATCCCACCTTGAATAATGATCAAGGGAATTACCTATTGTGCCTCAGAGTGCTTGGTTTGAATTTGGGTCAAATAATTTTTAATGAGATAATATTTTTTTGGTTTTGTTGTTTGATTTTTTTTAAATGTATAATAAATTAAAAAATATGATTGAATAATCTCCAAAATCCTAAAACAGATAAACTACAACATTAAAAGGAGTTGTCTAAGTGTATTGGTGGTATGATGATTCAGTAGCTTTTGGTCCTTTGATTAAAGGAAAACTTGGACTTTCATGTTGTACAGAATGTTTTCCCTTTTTAAACGTAACGTTTTGAAATGTTAAAAGTGACTAGTTTTGAATGTCAAAAGTAACATGTGAAAAAAATTGAAACTATAGATTTGAGGTATAAGCATTTAAGTTGTTATTAAGAAAATTTAACAAGTGCTTCAATAGAGGTGTAGTTAGATGATTTGTTGGGGTGGAATGCATATTTCTTGTCAGGTATAAGTATTTAAGTTGTCTATAATAAATTTTAATGAGTGCTTTAAATAGAGGTGAATTTAGATGATATGTTTGGGTGCAATGCCTATTTCTTGTCACCATCCCTTGGTGGATTGACTGGAAATGAGATTCCTTGGAAATTAATGTTTTACAGTATTCTAAAATGGATGACAGAGAAGTGGTAAGTTATTTCCATGAAAAGGCTTACGTTCATCTGTCATTGTTTGAGATGTTTCCATTTGTATAGGTTTTTTTAGTATAAGGATTATATTTTATGTCTACTTCAAGGAGTTTTCTCCCAATATGTCTAATAATAACATGTTTTTTTGGCATTTGTCACGCTCAACACTTCTGAAGTGGTAAGTAATAGTTATAGAGCTCGTTATAGAATTTATTTTCGAAATTAAGTCTTTGCTTGATGCTACTGAGAAGTTAGAGCACAAATATATTTTTCTAAGCACTTTTTATGCTTTTACAGGTTGCCTCCCATATGTATTTCCATATGTGCCTTGTACCATGTTACCTCCCAATGTACCCTGTTACCTCCAAACTTGTAACTAAAATGTTACCTTCCATATGAAGAATTATCAGCCACTGAGACAGAAATCAATGTTTCAACGTGAAAGGTCCCAATGTTCAATCAAAAGTAGTATCCATAGTAGCAACTCCACCTCCAACTCTTGTCCTAGATCTTCTTGGTTATTTGATAGTTTTGGGAAATGAACTTGTCCCTAGATATTAGTGAGCAGTAGGCACTGGGTGGGTATTAGATAGTGAATTCCATTTCATTTTGTAAAGAAAAAATGGAAAACATTGGCTTTATTGTTGTTAGATGTGAATTGTATTTACTATGATAAGTGCCAACCTAATCAAAGAAACTTGGCATATTTGGTTAATTCTTTTTAGTAGGCCCCCGTTACTTGTTTTAATTGCATCATCAATATTTCAAGGCCTTTAGATCAATGAGCAACTCATATGGCCCAATGGTCAAATTTTTTACAGCTTGAAGTTTTAGAATAACTCTTTTGGTATTGTAGTTGTTGGACCTCTATAGGTGCAGTTCATAAAATGTGAAAATAGTTGAGATATTAGTTCTATTCATAGAAAAGTTTAGGGCTGAATGTTCGCCCTTTGGGGGAATTAAGGGGTTTTAAATTTTTAGTGGGCGAATATTTTGTATCATAGTGCATTTTTACAAATCACCTCAAATAGCCCACCTTATTTTAAGGGAGAGGGTAAAAAAGGTAAATTTAGCCCTTGAAATTAGGAGTTACAACCTTCCATTTGCCCAT
>APFE030349514.1:51287-119855 GCA_000404065.3 Pinus taeda | reverse complement strand
ATAAAAGAGGTATGGTAAATTAATAAAAATATAAATAAATGAGAGGTATGGTAAATAAATAAAACATTTTTTATATATTTACTCCCTAAGTCACCTTATATACATGCAAGGGTGTAAACAAATAAAAATATAAGTAAAGTGGAGGTATGGTAAATAAATAAAACATCTTGTTATACTTACTCAAAAGGTATGGTACAGATTGGGCCAAGAACCTTGGGATTGACAAGAGAGTGGCATAATGGAGGCAATAAAGTTTTAGGGATGCACTATTTTTTCTCAAAGAAAGGTGCTTTTCCTCTTTGCACTATGATTTTGCGTAGGATATTGTATTTTACATGGACGATGGGCTCTATACATAAATGGAGTTATCCGTCAAAAGCACTACGCATTCCATGTAAAGTTCATGTTTCGCATTGAGCCTAAGACCTCATCGTAGACCGCAAGTTTAGTTGAAATGTTATCACATATCAACAAAGGGAGAAGGATTGTGATCAATGAAATTCCAATCCGAGATTGCGACCGGCTGAACTGCAATGACCCATTTATTGTCTATCTTACAATGACCCTGTCGTCTGTGATATAGCGATGTGATATGGAAATGCGATGTGATATGGATCTTCGATGTGATATGGAGATGTGATGCGATGTGTGATGCGAAATGGAGATGCGATGCAATGTGTGATGCAAGATGGATATGCAATGCGATGTGCAATGTGATATGGATTTGTGATGCGATAAAAAATCACATAGTCAGTGTTGATTATCATATTGATGAAGGATTGCGAAAGACATATGCGAAGGAGCATCAGACCATGTAAAGCAGTCATATGAAGAGGTGAAGGGCAAAGGTGTTAGATGGAAGCATTAAGTCTGAAAGGTTTGTAAATTTTACTTTTAAAATTATTTTCTAGAGTGGGTTTCAAGTAAAAGTCGAAACAAAGTCTGATCGCAGTGAAAAAAATGATGAAGACTAGGTTTGGGAGAGGTTTCCCAAGCTTGTGTCGCTAGCGATTTGGTATTTTGGGTGTGGAGGCCATATGGTTGCTTCATTTTGTATCAGAGAAAGGATGTTCTTGCTTATGGAGATTTATGATCACAGAGATATGAATGTTTGCAACAACGAATGAATTGAAAAGTTTCGCACAAGAGTCTAGTAGTAAGATTGTAGGAAGAACTTTTGGAAGTTCTTAGCAATTGTAGCAAAAGCTCACTCCAGCTGAGGCTTGGAATAGACAGGGATAGAGGAGCTCTTAAGAGAAGTGAGTGTAGTAATCAGACAAAGACCAAGATTTCCTAGTGCAAGTTTTAATGAAAAGAGGACTTGGAAACTAGGAAAAGGGGAAGCTTGGTGAGAAGATCAACTCAGAAGAAAGTTGATTGGTTACAGGTGTAGAAACTCACACAGAAGAGAAGATGGCTATGGAAAGTCATATGGAAGGTTCAGAAGAAGGCTACAAGAGGAAGGGAACAGATGCTAAAAAAATCCACATAAAATTGACGAGTCAAGCGGAGATTGACAAGGAGCTGGCTGAGATAAGTGAAGAACTCGATGTGTTAAAAATTCTACTAGAAGAAAACAAAACAAAAGGTTGGATCTTGAAGAAGAAAACCAAACACAAGGTTGGATTAAGTGACCTTAGTTACAAAGAAGGCTACGATAGAGACAAGTGAAGTGGTTGATGGAAAACCTCAGAGAAGAAGAGTCAAAAATGGAAGTTTTGATTTGTGAACTAGAACATGGTGAAACTTTTGGTGAAGAGGATAATGAGAGATTAGCTGAAAATCTCATGAACTATTGGAATAGTTTAGAACAATTCGAAGATATGCTGACAAGGGAAGCAGATGAGGCTATGAAACCTTGAGATTTTAAATCTCATAGTTTGTTTATGTTTGTAGGATGTGCAGAAGATGATGGACAATCTAATGAAACTGTCACAAAAATGAATAAAGCCCTTGAGGTGAAGTATGATGGAGAATGCCTTTTAGAGGAGGAAGGTGTTGATTTATTGCAACATAAAGAACTCATAGATGATTTTTTGTTTGGTGTAAGACAGACATTTGAAGTTGTTATGGACCAGAAGCATAATGAAAATGTTGTAGTGGTATTCCAAGGAGGGAAACAAATGAATTTGTTTAATAAAAATAATGAAATAATTTTGCAATGTGATGGTACAAAAAACAGGAAAACTCACGAGGATTATCAGAAAAAGGATGAAGCTGAGAATGAAGGTTGTGATGAAATGTTGGGAAGATTTCACATGGAAATAATGTTCTTGGAAATATTTCTCAAGGAACCTAAAGGAGAAACGAAGCTTTCAGAACTTGATAAAGAAGAGATTGTGATTACCAAGAATTATAAGGATGAAATTTCCCAAACATTTATAGATTTAAGTAAATATTTAGACCCTTCAATTAATAATGTGGGTGTAGGTACGAAAGACAACATTAATAAATAGGATGCTGAAATCAGAGTAATTGAGAAGGGATTATTTGAAGATGAGATGAAAGATCAGGAGCAACAAGAAAGTTATATCCTTAGAGACATGATGTAAATAGAATTATTAATCCAACAGGATGAAGATGGAAGAAACCAACAATTTAAAAGAGATGATCAGCAACATTAGAGTAAATTTGAGGAAGGCATTAGATTGCGGGAGTATAGCAATTAGCAGTAGAATGAAGAGCGCAAGATTAGTTTGGTATTAATGAGAGCAGAAGTAGATATATTAATGGAGTGGATACAAAGAAAGACAAATGAAGAATGCATATACAGATGGAGAACAATGAAACAGGTCAAGTGGAAGCTATTGCAACATAAGTGGAATGGTAAGATGATAAACAAGTTCAGAGAACTTGAACAAATTCATATTGATTTGTTAGAGAAGGAGAAACTCAAAGGGATGGAGTCACAGAAAAGAGGATCTGGTGAAATCTAGAAGATCTACGATGGGAGATTAGTGCTTGAAAATACAAAAGAGGACAAAGGGTCTTGTATTTTTAAAACTAATAATTTTTGTGTGCTTGCAGGTCATGTAAACTTGGGGGAAAATAGGAAGTTATTGGAAACTGTCATACCAACAAGTTAAAAGATGACTGGTTGTGGTCATGCAGGTAGTTTAGATAACAGAGACGAAAGACATTGTCATGACATTATCATGGAATGAGGAAGGAAGATGACTACTTATAGTCATATGAAGAATAGAGAGAAAAGTTACAATCAACTGAAGGAAGATGTCCAATTGAATGACATCCAAAGGATAATTCAAAAGGAGGATGACAAAGGAATTATTGAGATCAAAGAAATATTTGGAAAGGTAGAGATCCATTCATATGAATATGGAACAACGAGTTTTCTCAGGGAAAATGATGAAGCTAATACAGAGCTAATGGATATTCTTATGGTGTATTCAGGAAGTGAAAGTCAACCAGAAGAATTGATGATGAAATTAATTGAGGAGACCTTAGTGTCTCATAGTTTTGAAACTAATATTTTGTGTGTAAATGTAGGACACACTAAAGAAGGGCAACTGTTTAATGTTATCAGAGGGGAAAATAAAAGAAAATATATGGTTTTTTGTAAGATAGAAGAAGGAAATTCACATAATCTTATTATGCAGGGGAAAGAGCAGTTATTAAACATGGTTGTAGTGAATTATGTAGATATTGGACAACTATTGAGGACTAAATCATAAGGAGAGCAGCAACTAAAGGTTGATGTAAAAGAATTTGAGACTAATTTCAAGATTAGTTACAGACCCTAAATTTTATATGCTCCATGTCCAAAATTATAGCGAATAAAAACTTGGAAGTTTGAACATGTGCAATTCGCTAATTTTCCAAAGTATTATCAAAATAAAAATTTATAAATATTCCAAAAGAATGTTATATAAAAAATTCCATGATGCTTGGACTGAAAAGGAGAATCACTATGATCATAAGATTTGATTCTAGTTGTAGTTATCTAAAAACCTTAAAAATTACAAAAAATGAATTCAAGGGGGTACCTCCACTTGCAATGAATTAAATACAAAATGTACACACACACACACACACACACACATGTATGATATAATTATACCATATATGTGTGTGTGTGTGCACGTGTGCATGTGTGTGCGCTATATATGGTATAATTATATTGAAGTGCTACAATGAAAAGTCCTCACCTAGATAATAATATAAAAATAGAATATTTATAACTTAATATCTATGTCTTCGTAAGGGGTTTTATTTTCTGAACAACCTATATAGCAAAAAAAAATTGTTACGTCATCAAATTCCATCACCTTTACTGAATATTAATCACAAAAATATTGCATTTATTTAAGAGTAAAAATGATAAATCCTTTTCTACATTCAATAGGTTTGAATCCCTTGTGGAAAATGAAAGAGGTTACAAAAAAAATCTTAATGATTGATCATGGAGATGATTTTTTTAAATATATTTTTAACATTATTGTGATATGAATGGTGTTAAAAAAACTCAACACTACTTAGACATATTAGAAAAATGTAGTAGCTAAAAGGAGGAAACATAAAATGGTGGAAATGACAAGGAGTATGTTACAAACCAAGAGATTAATTGGTTCCATTATTATAGCCATGTGCATTCCCAATCAAATTCCCACTAGTGCACTTGACATGATGAGTACTTATGATGCTTGGTATGAGAATAAGCATAATGTTATCCACTTATGATTTTTTGACTAGTTAGCCTATGTTATTGTTGTTGAGCAAAAAATTAAAAGTCTATAGCTAAAAGTGAATCATGCATGTTTATTTGGTATAATGGACAGAATAACTTACCTGTTGTATAATCCTCTAAGTGTTCACACTGTTATATCAAGAGCTATGATTATTGATGAAGAGGAAGTTGTATCAAGAGCTATGTTTTTTTATGACTAGGAAGTTTTTCTCCTAAAAAGGGTATGTTCAAAAATATGTTTTGAAAGGTAACATTATTGTTGATGTTGATCATAAGGACTTGACTAATTTTTTAGCTCCAACCACGATAAATATAGAAACCAGCTCCTGATATAATTCATCAACTCAAAATGCTTGAGTCCAAATTTGAGCCCATGTACTACAAAGAAGCTAAGAAGTTTAAGTGACATTTATCAAATCATGCATCAAGAACATGTGGAAAGTCTTGGAGCATAGATAGTAATTTTAAATTTTCTTTATTTTTCCACATTGATTTTGAACCCTCGGGTTTTGAATATGCATGTATTAGTGACAATTTGATACAAAGAATGAAAGAAAAAATAGATTCAATTCATAGGAATGATACTTTGGAGCTGCAATTCTTCCACATGAAAAGAAGGATGTTGGTACAAAATGGGTCTACAACATTAAGTATAGAATCACACAAAGTTATGGGATATATTATGATGAGACATTTGCACCATTATCATGACATGAGACTATTAGAATGATAGTTTCCATAGCATCTAAAATGATGGACGTGTAAAGTTCCTTCTTGAATGGGTATTTAGAAGAGGAAATACTTGTAGAACAACCATAAAGTTTTAAGGTGCAAGTTAAAGAACACATAGTGTCGAAGTTAAATAAGATTGTATACGACCTTAATCAAGAACCAAGATCATGGTATACTAGGATTTATGGATATTCCAATAAAATGGCTTCGAAATAAATAAAGAGTGAACCTACCCTCTAATTCAAACAAGAAGGTAATGATAATTTTATTGTGAGTTTGCATGAAAATTTAATATATGTGGGTAACACTTCTAAGATGAATGATTAATTCCAAATTTTCTATGATGAATTAATTTGAAATGAATGATTAATTTCTCATGCAATATTTTATAGCAATGGAGAGTAGTCAAAGTGAGGATGAAATTTTCATTTCTCAAACAAGTCATGAGAAAGATATGTTGGAAAACTTAGACATGAATCACTAGTGCAATTTATCATGGAGTTGTGTTTGTGTAGAAATGAGAGTGTTAAGTATTATTGGAAAGTTGATGTTTCTAACTCACACAAGAGCTATTATGATTTATTTTGTTTCTCTGGTTCGAATGTATATAATAAATCAATCCAAAATTCATATGAAAACATCCAAGAGAACATTGAGGTATGCGAAAGGAACTATAAATTTTAGTATTAATTGTTATACTTCTAAAAATTTTGAACTTGTTGGCTTTAGAATTTTTGCACTTGTTGGCTTTAGTAATTCTAATTTGGGAGGTAATTTGGATGAGAGAAAGTATACATTTTATAATGGTTTTCCTTAATTTTATTACACGTATATGAAAGATAATTGTTTTCTCTACTTTTGTTGCACATATATAAAAAAATCAATGCACGATTTCCACTTCATGAATAGCCTCTTATCCATAAAAGCAAAGCGTATTATAACACATAGAATAAATTAGAGAAAAACAAATTCACCTAAAAGTTTTTTTTTTTCAACATGAGTGCAATCAAATTGACGAAAAATACAGTGAACCATAATAGGAATATTCATCTTGATTTGAAATATTAAGTGTGAATAGTTATTTAGTTTAGAAGAAATATATTGAATTAAAATACTTCAACACTCAAGAACAACTTGCCGATATCTAAATACCTAGAGGTTGCCTATATTTAGACCATTATCGTGAGTCGTCTTAGAATAAGTGGGGAATTTGTTTATAAGTGATGCATGAACTTCTCTTCTAATTATATTTTACTATTTGTCCTCTCTTTTCGACCTTTTTGCCCTTATATGGTTTAGTTGAATTAGTGGGGAATATGTTTATAAGTGATGCATGAGCTTCTCTTGTAATTATATTTTGCTATTTGTCCTCTCTTTTCGACCTTTTTGCTCTTATATAGTTTAGTTGGAATCAAGGATTATTGGGGTATTAAATGACTTTTAACCTTCTTAATGGTTACATGTAAGGAAAATAAGATTTCTCTTAAAATATGCAAATTCTACTTTAATAGGTTGTTTTAATACTTTTCTTTATTGTAAGCGAAGAATCTCTTATAAAATAGTAATGGAAGGTACATAATTGCATTATTAGGAAGTTGTTTTGAGAATTTATTTAGGGTTATATATTTCATTTATATTCATTAATAGTATTGAAGGTAAGTTTCTAATTACCTCTATAAAAACAAGGTTAATTAAAAAATCTAAAATTTGTTAAAATAGTTACATCTTTATATTCTCTTGATAACTACATGCAAGGAAAATAAAACTTTTACTATTCTAGAAAATACAAATTATACTTTAATATGTTGGTTTATTACTTTCTTTTCTATAACTAAAAAACCTTTTCCAAAATACTCGTAGAAAGAATAGATAATTTCATTATTAGAAAGTTGGTTTGAGTTTTATATTTTATTTATATTCATTAATAGTATTGAAATTACCTCTCAATAAGCCAGGTAAATTAAAAATTTTAAATTTGCTAAAATTAAAAAAAAAAATGTAAAGACGAACAATTTTTTTTTGGCTTGTAGTAACGTGCCGAGCTATCTCGATTGCAAATTCCTTTGGCTTGTAAACGTGGCCAGCAGGCCCCTCTCCATCTCTGTTGATGTCCGTTCACATAAAAGGATAAATCCATCCCATTGTCGAAGACTGAAAACTGGTGAGAATTTGCAATCTAGAGAGAGCCTCTTGTGGCCTTGTGTCTTTTCACTGTACTTCATAGTTTGTATCTGTAATTTCTGCTTCGTTCTCTTAGTGTGTGATCTTCTCACCAGCTCTTTTCTGAACCTAATTAGAACTTTCTAAATGCAGTACTTCTCATTTGAGATTTGATTTATTTTCAAAATTTTGACACTCCTGCCTGTTTTGGTTTTCAAATTCAAAAGCTCTATGTAGAGCATGCTGTAGTTGCCCTCGTACCCATTTAAAAAAAATTGAAATGCATCTGCATCTAACATTGGCGATATAAGGAAAAGCATAAGGAAATCTCTGCACTTCAACGAATCGGTTCTACATAGGATCCCATTTCAGCTCCTGGGTTTGGAGTTAAGTGGATGTGCGGGTTCAATGTTTGCTAGACATTTGTGAAGCTTCAACTTTTCGAATGTAACTGCTCTTCGTTGGTTTTTGAAATTCAAATATTTTTTAAATTTGCATGTTTGAATGATGAGCAGTTTGCAGGAAAATGCCCTCTTATTGTGCCTTCCAAAGAAATTTTCATGCCTTGTGCAATTATATATATATCACCATGCAAAACTCCATTGCTGTAAACTGCAAACTGCATATAGCTAACAGTTACCCTAATACAAAATTGTCCTCGAGCTTACTTCTTGTAGGGGCTTCATTCAAGGTTGTTTGAATGGGAACTTTCTCCTGTCTTTGTTCAGATGTTTGCTTTTTTGTCATCATACTTCACCATTTTTACAATCTTGGTGAACTCAATACTCACGATTTTTACTATCTATATGAACTCAGTAATACAAGGGATTGCCACTAACTCTTGAAATGTTAGGGAGGCATCTTGCATCTAAAAATGTGCAGTATTGGGAAATGAAAGTGGGAGAAATGGGAAACATACTTCCGGATGATATCCTAACAATATTGTTAGAGGAGAAGCAAATATTCATGGATATTTCGGAAAAGATAAAGACGCGACAACAAAAACACGGGACTCAGAAGGGTGGAAAGGTACATTGGGGTTGAGAACAAGAAATCTGTAGAGGTTAATAGCAAGAATTGTTTCGGGTTGCATGACCACCTTAGAAACCTGGGATTATACCTGTCTCAGACAGAAAAAAGGACCTAAAATCTCTTTATTTAACTAGTATATCAATTAATATGTAATTGCAGATTTATATAGCAAAGGATTTTCTCTTAAGTTCAACTCTGTCTTTACGTGGCTGCATCTATATTTAATTGTTGTTATATTATTATGTAGTGGAGTTATTCGTCCCAAAATTAGCTGGTAGCCAAGCCATTAGTGTTTCTGTTTGATAACACTGAATAAAGAAATACCATTTCTATTACTGTTTGCTTGCATTGCATGTATCATAGACATATTGAATTTTGTCTTTTGTAGTTTTTCCCTACTCTCCTGCAAGTTCAGATCGGTGTTTTCTCGGTTACAGAGTTAGAAACTGCGTAAGCAAATCTGGCTGAGTGGAACTTTGTCGTTACCTTTACTCTTAATTTGAATATATGAAATCTGTGGCAGGGCTTCTCTACAGTTTTGTGCATTGTAGGAACAAAAGCATCGTAATGTGTTCTCCTGTGAAAGTTAATAATAACCCAGAGCTTAAAATCGAAGAAACTCACTTGAAATTGTTAAGATTCAGAATGAACCACTGCGGTGATTATCAGACAAGTTTTGAGTTTGTTTTGTTTTGTTTTGTGTGATTACGCCGCTTTAGCATTGGTGGTTAACCTAATATTATCTTATGTTGGGGTAGTTCATTTATTGGATTTGGTTAAGCTCATTTATTGGATTGAAGAAAAGGATCATCTATTTCTAGGATCGTGCAAGTTTTGAGTTTGTTTTGTTTTGTGTGATTACGCCGTATTAGCTTTGGTTGTTAACCTAACATTATCTTATGTGGGGTAGTTCATTTATTGGATTTCGTTGAGCTCATTTATTGGATTGAAGAAATGGATAATCTATTTCCAGGATTGTCATACTTCGAAATTTTATTTTTTTAAATCATTTAATTTCTTAAATTAGAATGAAATTAAATATAAATGACATTAAAATATTGGTTAGATTTAAAAAGTTATGGTTGATTAAACCAATTTAAATCTATCTAGATCTATCAAATGAGGATTTTTGGAGCGCAAAATTTGACGAAGGTTTGGACCTCGAGAGATCACTCTCGGTGCTTAATAGATCCGGTGATAAGATGGATATAGGTTGGTTTCAATCAAGTGGAGTCATACAAAATTTGTTGAACATTTAATTATTTTGATCATTTTGAATATGCTAAATATGTTTAAGATTAATTTGGTCAATTTAATTTAAAATTTGCTATTAGTAACTTGATGAAAAATGATTAAATAAAAATTTTGAGTGCAAAGTGTCAATGTAACAATATTGATTGATAGAAAATATGAATAATAAGAATATTGTCAATTACAAGTATTCTTGAGTGTGATTAATCTGAAATTTTTTTCTTTATTGTTTCTATTGTCACACCTATTAGTTTTTGTATTTTCTCATATTGATTATATGAAAAGAGTAGTTGGAATCATAGACCATTCAAATATGTAACTCGAGCTATTGTAGTAAACAACTTATAGTGTCTCTGTTGATCTCCAATATTAATAGTAGTTTTCTCTAAACCCAATCATTGTGACTTATGGAGTGTTAAACCCCAAATAATTTTCAATGGTACTTATTTTCTATTATTTCTCTGTCCAATATTAATTGTAGTTTTCTCCAAAGTCCATCATTGTTTCTCTCCAATATTAATAGTAGTTTTCTCCAAAGTCAATCATTGTGACCTATGGAGTGTTAAACCGCAAATAATTTTCAATGGTAGTTATGTTCTATTACCACATTTGAATGAAAAGTAATTAACAATGTTGAATGATGGAAAATTGGAATAATAAGAATGTAGCCAATTATAAATAGATTATAGTTTCAAGAAGAAAAGAGTTTGGGTAAGAACACATTTTATTTAGGATGAAAATTCAGTTATTGTTAGCACATTACTCAATGCACCTCATGAATAATTTTTGGGTAAGAAAACATTTTATTTAGGATGAAAATTCAAGTATTGTTAACACATAATTCAATGCACATCATGAATAATTTTTATGTGCTTACATTAAGATAGAGTGTGTATGTTTTGGGGGCGAGAAGAGACTAGGGGAGATAGAAATATAGATGGCGGGAGAGAGAGAAGAAGAGATAGGCAAAGACACAGAGGAGGACACGATATATAGATATGGAGAGAGAAATGTTAGAGAGAGTGAAAAGGGGAAGATAGAGTGGCAGGGAGAGAGAAATAAATAAATATGGAGAGAGAGTGTGTATGTCTAGGGGTGAGATAGAGAGTTAGAGAAGGATATAAAATGTGAGATAGAGATATAGATCGAGGAGAAAGAGGTGTTCTTACACTGAAATAAATGCACACTATTAATCTAATTACTTTGAAACTAATGTATATCATACATCTAGTTGCATCAAATTAGAAATCAACATCTACACTAAAATCAATGAATCTAGTGCAAACAATCAAATAGGATTAGAAATCAACATCTATATTGAAATCAAAACATCTAGTGCAAGAAATCAAATAGGAATAGAAATCAATATCTACATTGAAACCAATGCATCTAATGCAAGCAATCAAATATGAGTAAAAACCAACATCTACACTGAAATTAATGCATCAAACCCAAATGAACCATTTTCCATCTTTTAAAGTCAGTAGGTAAACGAATAAGCGCATATTCATACAACAAGAAATCTGCATGCAATTTTTAGGCGAAGAATACACACACTCTTAACAAACACACACCATTAACATGGACACATTTTTTTTTAATTCAATTTTTTCTAGTGAAAATGCTACGTGCACGAGGACTTTGTTTCTTCGCATATAGATTTGAGATTATTTACCTCATGGTTTGGTTCTTAGGACGTGAGAACATCAAATTTTGAAAAAAACACATACATATTTTTATTTTTTACATTATTTTTTCATGAGTTAGAGAAATTAGTTATTTATAAAACTATATAACCCTATAAAGTTTACTTTTCGCATTTTAAATATGGAATATTTTAAAAATATTTTTTACTTATTTTAATACATTTTTATTTTGGCATATGTTAAAATATTAAAATATACCCCTAGTCTATTTCCACAATAATTTTTTTGGGAATTAATCATTCGGAAAAGACTTATGATATGTACTAGAAGACATTAAAATGTAAAATCCAAAAACAAAAATGAATGTTTGACAATGGTATGGCCTCTCTAGCTTGCATTGACTGAAATTTTTGTAATTTCAAATATATAATGCCTTTCATAATTTGAAATAAAAATAAAAAAATTACAATTACAAAAGTTTATGTTAAAAATTCCATCGTTTATACAATCAAAATTCCATATAAAGTTTACTTTTCACATTCTAAATATAAAATATTTTAAAAATAATTTTCACTTATTTTAATACATTTTTCCTTTTACATGTGTTAAAATATTAAAATACACCTCTAGTCTATTTCCACAATAATTTTTTGGGGAATTAATCATTCCAAAAAGAATTATAATATGTAGCAAAGGACATTAAAATGTAAAACCCAAAAGGAAAAATGAAAGTTTGATAATAGTATGACCTCTCTAACTTCCTTTGACTGAAATTTTTGTAATGATAGGTATATAATGCCTTTCATAATTTGAAATAAAAATAAAAAATTAGAGTTTTACAAAAGTTTAGGTTAAAAATTCCATCATTTAAACAATCAAAATTCCATATAAAGTCTACTTTTCCAAATTTTAAAATATAAAATATTTTAAAAATAGTTTTATGTTATTTTAATACATTTTGTTTCACATATGTTAAAATATTAAAATACACCCCTAGCATATTTCCACCATAACTTTTTTTGGGGAATTAATCATTTGGAAAAGAATTATAATATGTAGCATAGGACATTAAAATGTAAAATCCAGAAACAAAAATGAATGTTTCATAAGAGTATGATGTCTCTAGGTTGCATTGATTGAAATTTTTGTAACTTTAAGTATATAATGCCTCTCATAATTTGAAATAAAATTAAAAAATTACAATTACAAAAGTTTATGTTAAAAATTCCATGATTTATACAATCAAAATTGGATGAACAAAATAATATGGATTATATTTTGTATGAAAATTAACTTACTAATGTTCAGAAAATTAAATTTGTCATAGTTAAAAGCAATTTCTGCAAATAAAATTTACATATTTCGAAAGTCAATTCATATTCGTATATTTCATTATATTACACCATCTTCAAATTCACTAGGTAAGTACTTATAATTATTCTATCTCTACAAGTTTACATATTGTTTTTTTCCAATTTTGTATATAGATTTTAGGTGCAGGTATAGGGTTATGGATCTCATAAACCTTGAAACCAGTAAAAACTCTTTAGGTGAGAACAACTTTTAGAGTGAAAAACTTGAAAAAATGTTTACATATTTAGGGATTTGATCACTTTTGTCCATTTTTCATTATTTAAATTATATATTTTAATAAATAAATGAATTAAACTCCTTGAAATTTTCATGGACGCTTGGATTGTGGACTACATGTCTTAAACTTACAATTCCAACTAATTTTTACTGCTTTCAAAAAGCTTAAAATTTTCAAAAAGCTTAAAATTTGACAAAATTATAAAATAATTAACCTATTTGAAATGTTTTAAACTTAATAAACTTTTTCCTTAGTTACATAATATAATATATGTGTTGTTCTCTTTTAACAATATATGATATATACATAATTGACATTGGAATATTTTACTTAACATGAAAATTGAAACATTTTATTCACGGACTATATTGACCACGCTAAAATATTTTTTCATTATTATTATATTGTCAAACACAAATTAATATTACTTAACTATAACATTAAAATATTTTATTTATAACCTACATTGTTTTCTTTATTATAATTAATACTTTTTAAATGTTACCTATTAAATTTTGTTAATAATTAAATGAATTATGTATATATCTTTCTATTATTTTTAAGGTTGATATTTTTTACTTTAAATTATATATTTAATTTATTAAAATATTTTATTAATATTTATATTATATTTTATGTTGCAATAAATTAATAAAAAATATTCAAATAATTTATTTATGTTTCATAAGAAAAACATATTTAAAAGTATGAAATTACCTTTTTTAAAATATTATATAATATATATTATATATATATATATTATTTTAAACTCGAAACTATAAATATTATGGAATTTATGATCAAATTAAAAAAACAGGTTCACAATTTGTTACAACATGTAAGCAAAATAATCAAAAACCAAAATACTAGTTGTGGCATACTACCAACATACTGAATATAAGCATTCCTCATATTCTACCATATAACTCAAATGGGATGCAAATAACTAGTAAATAATGTGTGTTAACTTTGTATAAAAGAGAATGCAAAAGAAAACATGAAAATATCAATACTCAGTTCTAAGAAGAGTTAATACAAGAAAATGGTATAACAAACCGTGAATATACTAGATATACAAGTACCACCAAATACATACAAGATATATTTTTATATTATAGTCAAGTAAAAACTTACTATCAAAAATAATGTTTATCAAGAGTGATTTACCTTCTAGTGCCATTAGTATTGAATAAAGTAAGGAAACTAGTAATTTCATTTAAATACGAAACTTAAGAGAAATTGTATAAGTGTTATCTAGGTTATAAAACCCCTTTGTTCAAATATTCCCAAATACATGTCGAAATACCATCTTGGGAATTGGAGCATCCATTTTATTTAAATAATAGAATTACGCTTTATACACACAACCCACTTTAATGAGACTCATTCCTAACATTTTGAATCCCCTAGGATAGATGTAATACAAAAATAACTAACAAGTGTAGTGAATACTATTGAAACAAAAAGAACCTCGACATAGTTGGCCGACCTCGGAACCACACGAATGGAGAAATTATTTCAATATAGGAGGTAATAAGGAAGCTCTTACAATTTCACTTTATTTGTGCCTTGGTAATGTAAAATTTCATACTAGTAAAAAATAAGCATGAGTTCTCGTTAAACAAAACTAAACTATGTACAAAAGAACTAGCATGTGCGTAAAGGTAAGAAGTTATTTTGTTACGTGGGACGTAGATGAACGCATCGTGAACAAACAGCCTTAGCACCAAAATAGAAAGAAGAAATGAGTTCAATAACTTTCGTGCCAAATATATATGTAGGCACGAAATTTTTTTTTTTGAAAAGTAGAGCCACGCTAAATTAACTATAGCAGATTATTATTCAACGAAAAAAACTGAGTAAAATTGTTGAGAAGACTCTGTTGCATGAAAAAGGTTGGTGTAATATTCCTTTTATAAATAACCAAATAACTCATTGTAAAATCAAAGAGTTACAAATGAGTTACAAACAGATTCTTGATATTTATTCCGAAACTCATTTAGGGAAATCAAGAAAGGGATCTTGGTAAAAAGGAAACGCTTCTTGGATGGTAGGGGATTGTGTATTTTTTTTTCATGGTGTTACCTTTGTGAGCTTTCATTTTTCCATATTGATTCCTTGTAAATAAATTCAGACACACCACAATATTCCTTTGGATTGGGGAGTTCCTACAACATTACGACATCACAATGATTAAGGTTCATGATTCCCTTGCCCGAGCAAAGAAGGTGAGAGGGCAGATGCCCAAGGTTGCCAAACTAGACAAGAAGAAGCCTCGAGGCCGCACTCACAAGCGAATGCAATACAACTGTTGGTTTGATACCGCAGTGGTTACGAAAGATGAGAGGCCAAACTCCTAGGAGAAGTAAATGTCTAGACATATGGGGAAATGGTCGCAAGAAAGATGCCATTACCCTCTCCATCTCTCCCTCGTGTCCCTTCCAATTACCCTACTTCCTTCGATTCATTATGCTTCCCGGCTCACCTAAAATGATGGCATAATCGTGCTTGTGATGAGACTGGGCTTTACTACTAAATAAAGCATAGACAAAATAGTTGTTGGAGCCTATTGCGAGGTGGATTTGCAGGTTTTGCGTTGCAGCCAACGTCGAGTTTGTGATTATAGAGAGCTAGCAACTTATTATTTGACTATAATGATCTAGCAACTCTTTTGAGATTATTATTTGACTATAATGATGTATAGACCGTTGCACGAGAGACAGAAGCATGAGGCAGATGAGGACTAGCCAATATATTTTAAGAGAGGACCCAGTGGACTTTAAAACCAAATTAAGACAAAAATCTACACAAACCCTTGTTGGGTTCTTCTCTTGGCTACTCCAAATTGTTTCGAGTGTCTCTCGTAGGTTCGGCTTCTAGAACAGAGGTGTTGGAGACAAGGAGGCTACCATGAATATGATAAGTAATTTTCTCACTTTCTTGAAGAAAAAATATATGTTTGTTTTATTTGGGTGTTTTATTAAGCAATTCTTACCAAATATAGATAATATATGCATAATAGTATGCAGTAAAAGATTAAATATTTTACATGTTTCCTTGGTGAAGAAAACATGTTAATGCATGCAGTTAAAGATTTAATTATTTTATATGTATTCTTAGTGAAGAAAACATGTTAACCCATGTAGTTAAAGATTGAATATTTTATATGTTTTCTTGGTGAAGAGAACATGTTAATGCATGCAGTTAAAGATTGAACATTTTAGAAGTTTTCTTCGTAAAGAAATTATTCTATTGACTTTCTTGTAAATAATGATAATTGATGTTAACATTCTTGGAAATATTAATCTCTTGAAAAGATTGTCTTTCTAGATGAGATGGATCGAATTCTTGATTTTGGTGCATAAAAGGTTAAGTTAACCTTGTTATTGCTTCTAGATTCTTTAAGCGTAAATATGGATATCTATAATAATTTCTTGAAAGGAAAAGCATGAGAAACTTACTTATAGGAAGATAGAGAAATGGGGTTATGATGACTTCTTTTAAGAAAGAAGTAAGTAATTGTTTACATGAAATGATGGTAGAGTTCTAGAGAAGGGAATATGCATTGCATATATTGAAGAGAGGCCATAAGATAAGCTATTGGATACTCAAAAAATATTCATTGTGTTATGGAGATGTGTTCTTTGTAAGTTAAAGAAACTATGTTAATTTCTTGGAAAATAACTGTGGAAGGAACGCATGTGCCAAGGCGTAGAAACAGTAGTTTATTCCTTGTATGTAAACATAACTAATGTGTTATATGTCTTAAAGGGAAGCATGTACTTGTAAAATTAATGGTTAGATATCTTAAAGAGAAATATGCATTAGTGTGAATAAGCATTGTGAAAAGTAGAACAAGAATTTACCTGAATATATGTAGTAGTTAATTAGTATGTTATACTCGCTCATGGAGATGAGTAGATGTTAAAAGATCACTTTTAGAGGTTGTTTATTGATTGATTAATAATGTATCTAATATTGTTTCCAAAGCTTGTTGACAACTACATTGACAGGAAATGATGGGAGTTGGTGCCAAAGGAAAGTGATGTTTAACATTGTGGCAGGAAAAGGATTAATTGTCCATTGCTAGAACGATCATGCCACAAGGAATGTTGCATGTGGCAGTATGTAAGAAAAGGGTTTCATGGAAAATGTATTAGCTTTTAGCTAGTTATGTGACAACTTAATGATAATTCATTGTAATGATTTTATAACAATGGTTAAGGGATGGAATCTCTTATAAGCCATTGAGTGAGGGGTGGAAACCCTCACGAGCTTTTAATAATAAGATTAAACGTTTGCTCATTTTCACCCTACGGGGTTTCCAGGGTATATTGGTGTTCAAATGTGATTTCCTTTTCTGTTAGTTGATGATAATTGATGATGATGAATCCTTGATGTTGATGGCTTTTTATTTGATGGCCTAACCATAATGTCCAAGTATGAGATTAATTAATATGGTGAAGGAATTCATGAAATGGATGCAAGGATTCATTAGACGGTTTATGTTATTACACTACCACAGTGGTGGTTAATGGTTATACAACTTACTGTCTTCTATTGCAATTTACTTAATGTACTAATGAATATTATATCTAATGGATAATGAGGAATTGTGGAGTTGTGAATCTGATAATTACTTGTGGGTAATTTGTATAAAAAAATTCTAACTCCCTACTTTTACATGTGAGGTTACCGAGGTTCATTACAAGTGGTATCAGAGCTAAAGGTTGTTGCACGTGCACCTTTGGGAATTGGTAAGCAGGAAAGAAATTTAGGTACGCCACCAATGGGCATTAACTCAGGTATGAGTTTAACCATTCACATATTGATTTATGTAGTACACTACTTTTGGCATGATATGTGTGATTCATGTTTATAACTGCTTTGAGTAGTAAGTAATAAAGTTGTTGAATAACTATGTTCATGACATTGAATTCTTGATGAGGATAAAAGACTATAAAACTTTTGTCACACTTATGAACAATATTGAACGCTCATTACACCTATGAACAATACTAAGGAAGTGACAATCAACTACCAACTTTTGATTTGAAAATATGGCAACAACAAAGATGCATTCATTGAACATGATTGAAGTTACAATGAACGAAATTTAATGAGTCAATGCATGAATGATTAACCAATAGAAATTATATGCATTAATTGCATTGGATTTAAGATTGTTACAATTCGTAAACAAGTGATGGTTTGATTGGTGTCACATGCGTGGAATGTGTGTATGATGATTCTTACTCTCTCTGTGCTATAGTTCGAGTTGTTTATGAGAAGATTTCTTAATTTTATTCACCATGAATGCTTGATGCATTGTATATGCTTATGTCTTAAGAGATTTAATGATGTTTCCCTCTAATTCTTTGAGATTCACGAGCATGGTATGATTTTTATGTTAATCATTACTTATTGTGAGATAAAAATCATTTGAGCCTCTATTTAATGATGGTTGAATTTATCTCTACTATGGGAATGATGGATTTCTTATGTATGTTGCATTCCAGTGTGAAGTTACTTGTAGAAGCATATCCAATCGGTAACATTTCTAGGACCCATTCATGGTAGGATTACATGTGACAATCATCCATAAATAGACTACCTGTGTTAATGTAGTTGTCTGTAAACCCTAACTACCTTCCCCAACTATAGATGCTTCCAAAGGAAAAGGAAGCAAGGGGAAGGAAAAAAATTGTGCTATAGGGATAGACGGGTAAGAGAAAAGGAATCACTAAGTCTGGTGATGACCAGATAGTGCAGACTTTGAGTGCTAGAATCTTGCAGAAGATTCTAAGTCTCATGATGATTAGATAGCACTTCAGGTGCATGGGAGTATTGCTTTGACCATGCTTAACGAGTTGGAAAATGATAACTATAGTGTGTTGATGTTAATGATTTTCGTCATGTATCCTTGAAGCAATTATTCTGAAAAGTTCACATAGTAGTGTTAAGATAGTTGTTGCATCTAACATCAAATGGTAACTCTGGTGCATGTGTGACACTTAGGGGTTCATGCTTCTAATTGCATAAGTAGAGGAATCACTCCAATAAGGGTAGTCTAATTAGTTAGTTATGCATGTTGAACAAAGGGTTGGTCAGAACACCTTGATTATGCTTAATTATAGTAATGATGCATGGCCAATGTTGGCCATTGTAAATATAAGATAATACTCCATTAATGACGGTGTGGATTAAGACAATAGACTATGGGAAATTGGAAATGTTTAGATTGTTAACTCAACTATTGCTGACATTTATACATTAATATATATTTGCATATGCTTTTATACATGACAATATTGTATTCACGAATTTTTTTTGAAATTGAATACTTGTTAACTGATGCATATTTACAACTAACATTGCTGATGGGATTAAGTAGTGGTAGCTTAATGGCAACAAGAAAACTCGTCACGTAAATTGCTGCAATGTGAAGTGCAATCATAAATGAGAAATTCTAATGTTATATGATATGCATGATTATGTTATTTGGAAAATCAGGATGCATACAATATGTATGATAGATATGTTTCCCATCAATCTAGATGTTGTGCACCCATGATGAGGGTTAAGCATAAATGCATGGTGTGCATGCATGTTTATTTTGTTAATGATAATGTTCATATGATTCATTATGTAAATTACTTTGGGAAAGAGTAATAAAAGTGAAATTTAACATGCCAAACAGTTGCAGATAGTTGTGAAAGGCTATAATGCCTTGGGTTGATTGCATTTTCATGCCCAGAGGGGTTGATGGTACTTGCCTACTTAGATTGAATGACTTGGGTTGATGATAGTTACCTGTCCGGAGGGGTTGATGGTAGTTGTTTGCCCAGATTGAATGCCTTCGGTTGATGATGGTTACCTGCCTAGAGGTGTTGATGGTACCTGTCTGCCCGAATTTCCTCTCCCTAGAGATCAATTATCTCAATAAGTGAAAGGAGTTTCCCAAGATGGTGAAGAGGGTGAAAAGCCTAAGGAAACTCTGTTGATTTGGAGCCTGTTGGAGGAGGCCTAAAATTCCCCATAGAAGGGACGCTGTCAGAGGAATAGAGAGCAAGCTGCCAAGAGGAATCCTATATTGGACCCTATGTGGTCATTCAAATTCTTGAGTTGGTTGGCCACTGGAATTCCATGTCAGACATGGTAAGGTCTCTATCAAAGAAACTGTCTCGATGTGAAAATGAATCGATTTAGTTGTGGAAACCAGTTCTCATGGGTTGGGAATTCTTTAGCCTGTTGTGGTTCTCATAGCTAAAGAAATTAACTAATCATCTATATGTTATGTTAAAAATGAATTCTATATATAGTTGTGTAAAATATGTTATGCACATTTAACACGAAATGAGTTTAGTACTCAATAAGGAGTTATTGGAAATTTTAATTCCTTTATTGTATAACTAATCTTGTGAACGTCTTAGTAGAGGCTAAGACAATTTTTACTTGATGCAACGATTGACTGTTTTGATGATTAGAGAGCTAGGTGCTATTTTGGTACTTTTAGAAGTACTCTTTGGATGTCTTTAGTGAGAATTAATTCAGTGTGCTTGTGGAGCAGTGAAGAGCTCTTTAATGTACTTGTAAAAGTACTGTGATTTAAAAATCATCTAATATTACACAATTGATTGATAGTTAAAAGTATTTCATTTGACTCAAAATATTGTGACTAATGCAATTGAATTTGTTAGTCATACATTACCGGTTACTTACCATGAGGGGTTGATGGGTTGTTCAATCACTATTAAAATGCTTGCATGAAAGTGCTCATGATTTTCAAGAGTAATTGGTAAGTAATGGTAAGTTGATATAGAGTTTTGTTTTTGAATTTGAATAAGGTCCAAGTGATGGCAATTAGAACTTGCATATGTTTGCAGTTATAAATGCTTATAACTAATGATCTTTCTTATGTTATAACATTACTATTTTGTTTATTGTCATTTCTTGGAATGAAATATCTGATTTTAAAGAGCAAGGATAACTTTTTGTGTGGTTTAGATGTTTATATCATGAGTAAGATCTACTGTTCCAGTGAGAGATGAACACCGAGGACGGTGTTCTTGTTAAGGCGGGGAGTATATAATATTCCTCTCGTAAATAACCAAATAACTCATTGTAAAATCAAAGAGTTACAAATCAGTTACAAACTAATTCATGATATTCAGAAACTCATTAAGGGAAATCAAGAAAGGGATCTTGGTAGAAAGGAAACAATTCTTGGATGGTAGGGGTTTGTGCATTTTTTTTATGGTGTTACCTCTGTGAGCTTTCATTTTTCCATATCGATTCCTTTTACATAAATTAAGACACACCACGATATTCTATTGGATTGGGGATTTCCTGCAACATTACCACATCACAATGAGTAAGGATCATGGTTCCCTTGCTCGAGCGGAGAAGTTGAGAGGGCAGATGCCCAAGCTGACCAAACGAGACAAGAAGAAGAAGCCTAGAGGCTGCCCTCACAAGTGAATGCAATACAACTGCTGGTTTATTACCGCAGTGGTTACTTTTGGAAAGATGAGAGGCCAAACTACTCAGAGAAGTAAATGACTAGACAGATGCGAAATTGGTTGCGAGAAAGATGCCATTACCCTCCGCGTCTCTCCCTCGTCTCCCTCTGAGTTACCCTACTTCGTTCGATTCGTTATGCTTGCCGGCTCACCTTAAATGATGGCAGAAGTCTGCTTTTAACGAGACTGGGCTTTACTGCTAAATAAAGCATAGAGGGAACAACCACTTGATCCTATTACAAGGTGGATTTCTAGGTTTTGCATTGCATCTAACGTCCAGTTTGTGATTATAGAGAGCTAGCAACTTTTTTGAGATTATTATTTGACTATAATGATGTATAGACCGTTTCACGAGAGACATAAGCATGAGGCAGATGCAGACTGCCCAATATATTTTAAGAGAGGAGTCAATGGAAATTAAAACCAAATTCATACTAAAAACTCTACTCAAACCCTTTTTGGTTTCTTCTCTTGGCTACTCCAAATTGTTTCCAGTGTCTCTGGCGGGTTCGGCTTCTAGAACAAAGGTGATGGAGACAAGGAGGCTGCAATGAATAACATAAGTAACTTGCTCACTTTCTTGAAGAAAAAATATATGTTTGTTTTGTTTGGGTATTTTATCAAGCATTTCTTACCAAATATAGATAATATATGCATAATAGTATGCAATAAAAGATTAAATATTTTACATGTTTCCTTGGTGAAGAAAACATGTTAATGCATGTAGTTAAAGATTCAATTATTTTATATGTATTCTTGGTGAACAAAATATGTTAATGTATGCAGTTAAAGACTGAATATTTTACATGTTTTCTTGGTGAAGAAAACATGTTAATGCATGCGGTAAAAGATGATTATTTTATATGTTTTCCTGGTAAAGAAACTATGCTGATGAATACGGTAAAGATTGAATACTTTATAATTTTTGTTGTTAGAGAAAGTATTATGTTGACTTTCTTGTAAATAATGATAATCGAAGAAGAGCTATAAGATAAGCTATTGGATATTCAAAGAATAGTCATTGTGTTATGGAGATGTGTTCTTTGTATGTTAAAGAAACTATGTTAATTTCTTGGAAAATAACTATGTGGAAGGAACGCATGTGCAAAGGGGCAGAAACAATAGTTATTACTTGTATGTAAACATAACTAATGTGTTATATGTTTTAAAGGGAAACATGGACTTTTAAACTAATGGTTAGATCTCTAGAAATATGCATTACTGTGAATAAGCATTGTGAAAAGTAGAACAAGAATTTACTTAATTATATGTAGTAGTTAATTAGTATGTTATGCTTGCTCGTGCAGATGAGTAGATGTTAAAAGATCACTTTTAGAGGTTTCTTATTGATTCATTAATAATGTATCTAATATTGTTGCCAAAGCTTTTTGATAACTACATTGACAGGAAATGATGGCAGTTGGTGCCAAAGGAAAGTGATGTTTAACATTGTGGTAGTAAAAGGATTAGTTGCCCATTGCTAGAGCAATCATGCCACAAGGAATGTTGCATGTGGCAGTATGTGGAAAAAGGGTTTCATGGAAAATGTATTAGCTTTTAGCTAGTTATGTGACAACTTAATGATAATTCATTGTAATGATTTTATAACAATGGTTAAGGGATGGAATCCCTTATAAGCCATTGAGTGAGGGGTGAAAACCCTCATGAGCGTTTAGTAAATGGATTAAAAATTTGTTGGTTTTCACCCTATGGGGTTTCCAAGGTATATTGGTGTTCAATGGTGTGATTGCCTTCTGTGTCAGTTGATGATGATGAATCCTTGATGTTGATGGTTCCTTATTTGATGGCCTAACCATAATGTCCAAGTATGAGATTAATTAATATGGTGAAGGAATTAATGAAATGGATGCAAGGATTCATGAGACAGTTTATGTTATTACACTACCACAGTGGTGGTTAATGGTTATACAACTTACTGTCTTCTATTGCAATTTACTTAATGTACTAATGAATATTATATCTAATGGATAATGAGGAATTTTGGAGTTGTGAATTCGATAATTACTTGCGGGTAATTTGTAAAAAAAAATTCTAACTCCCTACTTTTACATGTGAGGTTACGAGGGTTCATTACAAATGGTGCTCCGCCATGGCAACAACATAATTGGGTTTGTTTCTCACTATGAGGAATTGGAACAAAACAATGAATTTCTATTTTTCCTTAGAAGCAAGTATGAAACTACTACTGTAATCTCGGAAAGGAATAGTGGGAAAATGAGGAGAAAATATCTTAAAGTGAATGGGAGAGGATGCACTATATTATTGGAAACACCCAAATGAAAACCAATAATTTCTATAGGCGAAGCTCCAAATTGTTAAGCCAAGGTAAAAATTATGTTAAGTACCAAAGTAGAAGTCCAAAGAGTACCTCCATTCATTTAAGCTAAGCAAGCCTGTATTCCACTGGAACAAGAAAGGTAAATCTCAGAAACCCAAGGTGAACCCCATGAAAAAAAACACGTAGAAGCAAAAGCAGAGAAACTAGCCAAACCCAGGTGGAAGGCGTAAAATAAGGGGAAGAAAGAAATACAACGAGAGTACTAGCTAGAGTAGGGTACCAACTAACACATTTCGCAAATTTAAAGAATCGATGTGGATAGAAATTCACAATTTCTACTTGAATATGTGGTGCGATGTTTTTGGTGAGTGCCAAGTGCTGGAACATTATCTCTCTAGGTGGTAAGGAAGTGGATATCATCTGTAACACATCACAATTGCAAAGAATCCCTTCTTCCCTATAATAGTGCTCTACAACGTGACAAGGACGGAATAGAGAGGAAGGAGCTTCAAGAAAACAAATTTACGGTTAGATGGAAACCCCGAAAATGACCTTCACCTTTCAATGCAAACTACGCCTCCCTCACTGTTGATCAGAACCATGAGTGGGCGAATGTGAACACCATGCGAATTCCAGTGATGGAGCTAGTAAGAAATTACCACGTGCGCCATGATACTGTTATAAATACAATTTAAAAAGTAAATGACTTAATATATAACATTATTTCTTTCATATTCAAATGAGTTCTAGGTAGGATGAAGTTAAATAGGTGAATGACCAATACATTATACAACAATACAATTCAAAATAACCCATAACACAAATAAAAAATCATTGTAATAAATTTGTCATTTAGTTAGTCATTAGGCCATGGAAACGCATGATCATGATACCACATATGGATTTCTTTCCACTAGTCACACACCATAAAGGAATTAATACACCACCATTTCCATTTCACAAACTATTCTATGTGATAGGTATAGGTCAAATTAAAAGAAACAAACAAAAAAAGATTGTGGAGAACGGGGACATCACAATATTAGGGTGAATGGTTTAGTATGGTTGAAGCAATGAAAGACAAAGGCCTGCTCTGGGATTCAACTCTCAAGGAAAGTAATCTATTCGAATGAGCACTTGGGAAGGAAGTTGGACATGCCTCTATTTTGAGTAGATTGTTTGATTTTATTACATTTACATTAAGATGTATTTGTGGCTCAAATTCGCCTATAGTTTGATCACATAACATATCACATCTATTTTCATATATGCTCTTCTTCCATATGTGATAAGGACTTATGATGTTTCCTTTACAACATCTAGTGCAAATGCTAGTTTTAAATCTCTCATTATTCGATTTTAAGGAACAAAATTATTTTTATAAATATTACCAAATTTATTGTAAAGAATTATTTCATTGTATTATTAAAAGCTCCACATGGTATGTACTTAGTATGAAGTATAACTTTGATTTTAAAGCATCTTAGTTTTTGTTTTTATATGATTCATCCAAAATATAAAATATTTCATTAAAACATATAAAACAAGTAATAAAATGAAAGAAAGGAAAAGGGTGTGAAAAGGAAATGAAACTTATAAAATATAAAAAAAATTCAAGAAAATATAATTGACAATCATAAATATTTTGAAAATATTTGAGTTCCAATAATAAATAGATAAATAAACTAAAATAAATTTATATGTTTGAGTAGTTATTTTTTGCTTTTCTTGAGATTAGGTGACAGCTAGGACCAATGTTGAATGGTCATTAAAACTTGTACCTTTATATGGTAATCCGACATGTTGTATTGTAAAATTTATCTTTTAGATGCCACCCAAGAGATTTTTTAATGAAGATGATGATGACTAGGATCATGAAAATGTTAGAGTTCCAAAAAAATGTATTTAAAATTGTAAATTTATGTACGAATCTTATTGGTTGAGTCACAAAGTTTATCCTTCCCTTATTATTAAAAGGCTTATTGAACTGTGATGTAAAATATAGATGCCCTAATGTAATGTCTCGTTAAATATTTTGACTCCATCAAATTAGATTAAAAAATAAAAAGGAAAAAAGTAAAAAAAAATAATAATTGTAATTACCAATAAAACATTTTGACTCTTTCGAATTAGATAAAAATAAAACAAAACAAAATAAAATAAAATAAAAACATAAAATTAATAATGTAAGAATCTTATTGGTTGAGTTGTAAAATTTATCTTCGGGTTATTACTAAAAGGTTTTTTCAAACTTGTAAGTTGACGTAGTAATCCTATATACTGTGGTGTAAAATACAGATACTGTAATGTAATGTCTTGTTAAATATTTTGACTCCATCAAATAACATAAAAAAAAAACCTAAATAAATTAATAATTATAATTAACAATAAAACATTTTTTTTTTCAAATTATATAAAAATAAAATAGAACAAAACAAAAAAATATATATTTAAAAATTATAACCCATAGTTAAATTAGTCAAAAGACATTTTAACCCTAAATTTACCTATCATGGGGAGAATCAAACATTTTAATATAAAAACAGTTTTTAAAGTAAAAAAAAATTAATCCCCTAACAACTTGGTAAATGAAAAATTAAGATAAATATAATTTGGTTTATTTATATATCAGTCAAAAACTTTTTAACTATAATTATGAAAATGATGATAAAACCCTTGAAAAAATTAGAATTCTAATTAAAAATAGTTAAAAGCGGTAAGTCTACTTAGCGAACTTCTCTACTACCCTGTAAAACTTATCCTCTCATAATGGTGAAACTTATTTTCACTGTTATAAATAAGAATAATGGATGGTTATTTTTCAACTAATGAGGAACATATTTCTTCATTTCTTCCATGACCTTTCATCATCAGTTTGATCCTTGAATGCCTTCTTGCACATCTCCTGTATTACTTCCAGCCCTGCAGCCGCAATGGTTCCAATCGGATGGGCAACAGGGTTGGTAAAATGCTCGCAATAATCTCTCGATTATCTGGAGTTAGACGGCACACAGATTAATGACTAGAAAATTTAGAGATAATATCTGGGTGGCCCTCCTTCAAACCCAGGATACGTAGTTGCAAAATATAGACGTGCCCACACTGAGAATCCTGTTATATTTTTCCACAAGCTTTCTTGAACGTCATGATCAGTACTGTCGGCATTGATGACGGATACCGATGGGAGGTTCAAGAAAGCCATGACAAAGTATAGAGGGATTCATTAATATTGCTTTAGATATGAACACCGTCTGTGGTTACCCATGTCCAGAATTTCTCAGTATTCAAGGCTCATCATGCTCACAGAGGATGAAATATAGGCTCCGGCTACTGGTTTGTCATTTCTTATCTTAAATATTATTTCACTCTTTGTATTGTTACAGATGAAATACAGAAGTACTCACGCCCAGAACCCTGTTATATTTTTCCACGACTTTCACAATCAGTACTGTCGGCAATGATGACAGATCTGGATGGGAGGTTCAAGAAAGCCATGGCAAAAGTTAGAGGGATTCAATAATATTGCTTCCGTTATGAACCCCATTTGTAGTTACCCAGGTCCACAATTGCACCGTATTCAAGAATACGCTCACCGATGAAATATAGGCTCCAATTACGGGTTATTTCTTATTTTAAAGAATCTTCGACTCTTTGTATTTCTCCTTTTTCATGCTGTGGCATAGATCTATAATAACATGTGCTTGCTTTATTAACCATCTAAGCGGATTGATGAAATATCAGGTGCAAACTTGTGCTCAGTTAAAAAATACTTTTTAAGGCAGATGCATCATAGGTTTTTCTTTCACTTCGATGATCTGAATTTTATGATGACCCCTAGGCCGTATGAGCACCTGCAATTAGGTTGCTTATAATGCCTATCTCAACTAAGTCATATATTTGTATCATTAAAAGATGAAAGAGAGAGTGCGTAAGAACTTGTGGGTTTTGTTCTTTTTCGCAAATTTCTTGTCTCTGGTCTTATCTTTCTTGTTGGCTACATTGTCTGTGTATTATCTTATCTTTCTTGTTTTCTTATCTTTCATTTTTCTATGAATGGTCTTATCTTTCTTGTTGGCTACATTGTCCCTGTATTATCTTATCTTTCTTGTTTTCTTATCTTTCATTTTTCTATGAAAACTCTTATCATAAGTTTTCTTTGGAAGCTTGATTTCATAGTTCCATAATTTGATTTATTGTTGGTTTCATGTTTGAAGCTTTATATCTGAATATCATATGTATAGTAATATCATATGTGAAGCTGAGCATTTTAAATGGTTGATAGGGTTGCATAAATTGAGTCACGTATGCTTTGCAGTAAGTTTTGCATAAAAATAATACCCGCTATATCTTATGCATATCTCATATGAATCGAAGGCAGAAAACAAGATTAGGTTGAGTGTATATCTATCGTAAAATTGGATTTCTTATTCTCAGATTGGTGAATCCTACCATTTCGGTTGATTGTGATCAAGAAGCGAAGAAGAAAAGGCTATGTCAAGCCTTAAACAAATTGATGCAGAACTTGATCTTTGTGCTACACCTGTCTGTCAAACAAAAATTTTAGGTGTAGCACTAGTGACTAGTGTTGGCCTACCTAACTTAGACTCGAAGTCTCATTTCCAGGTTGCATTTGGTAGAGCAATTGAAACAACGTCGTTCCTGTGATGGAAGTGATGGAAGCCGCCATGGATGCCAATATTTGTAAGATTGTCTTTCTCCAGCAATGGAATGTGGATTTCAACGAAGAGATTTAATAGATGGTTTCATTCCACATTTTGTGCAGAAAGAGGTGGCATGGTAACCGCCCTTGACATATGACAACCATGCCCATTGCTAGAGAAATGCTATAAATTTAATGGCTCCAATGAAATCCCCGGATGAACAGAGGAATGTTGTGAAAAATCACCTGTTCTAGCGTTGAAAACGTTTGAATTGAAATTTGGCTACAGGACAAATCAATTAGAAATAAATCTCTACTTAGATTCACTGTTGTGATTTAAACCGAATGAATAATTCATGCTTTATAGTGGATATCGTCCATGAGAATGATCAAGTTTGTTCATTAAATGTAGACCTGAAAGAGTGAACTTCATTGCAAATTCTCTCCCCAATAGAGCTACATTATTTTTCCGGCACAAAGGTAAATTCCCAGAAATTGCTGAATGTGTAGAAGTAGAAGTGTGTCTAACTAGACAATGTGTTTGTAAACTACACAAATATCTCTCTCCTTCAGGGATCTCTCTTTCTCTGTCCATACTCTCTTAACCTCCCTCATCTCTTCTCTCTATCCTCCCTCCTCTCCCTCTCACCATATACCCATCTCTATCTTCATTCCTCTATATTCTCTCCTTCTCACTCTATGTCATCCATCACTATGCACCCTCTATGTCTATCTCTATCTCCTTCTCTCCCCCCCCCCTCATTATGGCTCTTCCCTTCTAGCCCATCACTCTCTCTAAGTCTCTCCATATCTCCCACTCTTTTTCAATCTCTCTCCTCTCCCCACTTCACTCTTTAGACATCCCTCCCTCTCTCCTTCTCCCTTTCTCTTTATGACCACCTTTCATTCTTTCTTCCTTCTCTATTTCTCTCTTCTTCCACTCCCTCACACCAACTATCACTCCTTTCGTAATCTTCGTACCATTTGTACCATCCTTCTCTCCTTCATTTATTCATATATCGTTGTCTATTTATATTGGTCCATTACTCTCCATTTGTGTATTTCCATTATCATATTCATGTGTTTCTCTTTATCTCTTCTTCCATCTATCTATCTATATCCCTCCTTCACAACCTCCATCTCTTTCCATCATTCCTTCAATCTCACTATATGACTCTCATTATCCCTCTCTCCATGTATCATCCCCCCCTCTCCTCTTCTTTATATATTATCCTCTCCATATCAATATATCTCTCTCTCCCTATGTGCCATCATTGTCTCTCCATATATTCACCCCTCCCTCTGTCATTTGTCTATGTTTTATTCACCTTCCACACTCTCCATCCTTGTCTTTCTCCTCTCTCACTCTCCATATCCTCCCATCGCTTAGTGTCCCTCTCTCTCTCTTGTCTTCCTTCTCTATCCCTTTCTTCTTCCATGCTATATCCCTATTTTTCTATCCTTCCTCCCTATCTAGTTCTAAATTTCTCTCTTTCTTCACCCCCAAATTGCTATCTCTCTATTTCCATTTACATATTTTCGTGTATCTCTCACTCTCCCCCCTTCCTCATTTCTATCTCTCTCCATGTCCACTTTTCTCTTTCCCACCCTAGTTCTTTTACTTTTTGTCTATTTGTCTCTATCTCTTTGTTTCTCCTTATCCCTCAACACTGTCCATTTGTCCTTCTCTTACTCTTTCTCTCAAACTCACTCTCACTTATTCCCTCTTTTTCTTTCTCTTCTTCCACTCTCTCTCCCTCTCTCGACCCACTCTCAAGTTCCCTCCCTTCTAGAAATTTCCTTCCCCTCCCTATCTCCCTCCTTCGCTATCTTTTTCTCTTCCCCCACTCTCCATCTATCTACTTAAACTAATATAATTTATGTGTCTTTTCTATCCTCTCTGTATTTCTATCCCTCCCTCTCTCCTTCTCTCTACTTCAACTAATATAATTTATGTGTCTTTTCTATGCTCTCTGTATTTCTCTCCCTCCCTCTCTCCTTCTCTATGGCAGTGTCTCAAACACCATCTATTTCCCTGTCATACATCCCAACACCATAATTAAATGATATTACCATAACTAAAAAAAAAAATCATTTACATTGTCAGCATGGTATGCAAACATATATCACTATGCGGAATGAAGATTGTAACATTGGAAATATTTAATTGAGTTTATGTCATTAGCGCATATCATGACATTGCTATTCATTTATTCACTTGTGCATTAAAGTTTACGAACCGACTGCTATACGTCGGATCCCACCAGGATACCCGGTACCTACATATCTACGGCGGATTCGATATTTGGTGTTACCATGGCTTAAACGTAGCCACGCGTCCTGTCTGGAAATTGCCGCGCCATCGATCCTGGTTGCAGATCGCGAGGAGGGTACAGCATTGACTGCCGAGACAGGTGTTCGGCTTCTCGGGATATTGATAGAGATCGGCGGTGGGGATCCATTCCCGCCTCCGATCAACAATACGCCTGCCGATATAACCCTCAAACCCCAGGTTAGGGTTTCTGTAATTTCATTATGGGGCCGAGTCCGACTTGAAAGGTGCTGCTGCGCGCAACCCGACTGCGATGCAATCCCGGCCGCCATGGTGGATGAGCAGGTATTAGTTCACCCGGTCATACTGTCAACCATGGTAAAACTGTCGAAGAGTTTCCTTTCATGATTTATCTGCTGTATATTTGTTTCAGATTTAATCTTGCTACTTATTTATAAGTCCTTTGCCCGATTTCGGTGCGATAATGGTTCCCCTGATATGCTTGATTTTAATGAATAGGGTCAAGGGTTCGATGCATCGGTGAGGGCCTTCGATGTGAAACATCCGGGTGGCTTATTCCCAGGTAAGCACTTTCCCCTTAGTGTAGGTTAATATTACTGTTTGAAGGTAAATTAATACCTATTCCCTTTTGTATCAGGTGACTGTGTATATTTCTTAGGATTGGCTCTGTGATAGATTTTCCTGGTTGTGAAAACCTTCAACAGTAGATACTAGGCATTTTCTTTTTTTTTTTTAAGGCTCACAGGGTTTGATGAGTTTCGGCACTCTCTTCTGTTATATGTATGTATACGCAACGTTTTGGTTGCTTCGGTCTCTCAGAACTTCCGAGACCTACTTTTCCCTTCTGGGTTCTCCGGAACATGTTATCATTGCATAAGTATTTAATTCCGAAGTGTATATGTGTAATTTCGATTTATGTTTAGTTATGTACAGGCCTCGGCTCGGACTGCAAGGGTTTTACTGTATTTTGTTATTGCTCACAAGGATTTTTATGTTAAGCTGTTCGCTCTCGGATTAATGTTATTGTTCCTTTTTAAATATGGTTAACCTCTGTTGGGGTTTTGATAAAGATCACTATGATTCATGTCTTTTACTTCGTCATAAGGCCGTGGACTGATATTCAATATTTTTAGAAACGGCAATACGCCAAAGTACGTATATATGTTTATTGTGCAGGCGTGTCTACTGTGTATTAACAGAATTTTTTTTTCAATACTGTTCAATGTATATTAGCAGTTCTGTCCCCAATGTATGCGAATTTCCTATTCGCAAGTTTAGTTATTATCTTGTTAACGGTGTTAACCTCACCTCCTATATATGCATGTCTTTCTGTTCTATAATCTTGGTTAAGGCCGCTATTCCTCATATAGCAGGGCCGATCCTTATACGGGTTCTACACCATTTAAGGCTATCATTGCTCAAATATTGTTTTCTGTTCTGACAATACTACTGGTAAGGTATTATATCGTCGAATTCATTTGGAGTTTTTGTAAATAAAGTCTTTGTATTTTCTTTTGTGGCATCGTGAGGGAACGTATTCACCTCATACCATATTTGCTTGCTGTATAAATCTATCGCTTGATTTCAGTGTCCTAAAAACATACAGTCTCGCTGCTTAATTTACTTCTAGGTTTTCTAAAAAGAATTCATTGATTCTTTCCGCCAGCGCCTGATATATTGCTGAAATTGATTTAGATATAACTAGAGTCTAACCCATTCTCACGGTCTTGCTTAGATTAATTCTTATCCTTATTCTGTTCAGCGATATATGTTTTTCATCTGACGGTGTTATCAAGAACTTAAGTATACATAATCTTAACGGACAGTATTCGGTCCATTAGCATAATGTTTGTAAGTTCTAACAGTCGGCGTTCTGTTTATTAGCCAAACATTTATATATATTTAATATTCAGCAGATTTATCTTTTTTAAACTCATTTCTCTCAACTGAGTGTAACACTATTTCTCTTTATTTACTGGAATTATCCCAGAACAGTACCATAAGTATTGACTGTAACTGATACAGAAAGGTATCCATACTTTTCTAACTATACAGTTGTGATAGCACATACCTGTGTTGACGATGTGTCTTCCAGAACCTCTGTAATCTGAAGAAGATTACCGCTTGATGCTTGTTTTCCACCCAACCTTGAGACTAGTCCATACAGAATAATCTCCCCCCAAGCTCTCTGTTAGGCCTCTGCCTCAGCAATATCATGCACTTCCTGTGCTGGTGCTATCTGGTCTTCACTAGACTTAGCACTTCATTCCATAACCTTCTCTTTTCTGCTATCCTCCTATTTCCTCCCCTGCCTGTTCCTTAACAGCCCCTGGGTCTTTTCCTTCCTCTTCATGTGGAGGATAGGGAAACAGTTAGGGTTCCCTCCCCTTCATAACTGTTTCTTGATAGATATATGTACATGTATATCTAGTTAAAAGAAAATCAATCTAATTGTCCAGAAAATCAAATAACTTGTTAATCCAAGTTATTATAGACAATTTACTCGATTCAGTTTTTTTTTAATTTGAAATAATAATATCTTCACTATATATAAAAGTAAAAATCTTTGTTTCACCTTTTATCGAAAATGGTAAAACAAATAATTTATTCACCTAGTTATCCAGGTCATTACATCTCCTCCCCCTGAGATTGGACACCGTCCCGGTGGCCTTCGAACGTAAACATAGCTGGATACGTCTTTTTCATTAATTCTTCATCCTCCCAAGTGGATTCCTCAGGCCCGTAGTGTCGCCACTGGACCTTAACTTGGGTAATAACTCGTTTCCGCAGCTGCACTTCTCTCTGGTCAAGGATGTTCAGAGGTTCGACCAGAACCTCTCCTTCCGGTTCGACTTGCATTACACAATTCCTGAGTTAGTTTTTTCCTTCCAATAACATTTTAACAGTCAATTGTAGCAACAATTACTACCTGAATGTCTCGCCATTGAATCACATGCTTGGGGTCATAAACATATTTCTTGAGTACTGAGACATGAAATACATTGTGGACTCGGATGTGGCTTGGCAAAGCGAGCTGATACGCTACTGGGCCAATCCTAGCCAGAATCTGGAAGGGTCCACAGAATCGGGGTGCTAATTTGGCACATCCACTCCATTGTAAGATACTCCTTTTAGTTTGAATTCTGATATACACGTGATCACCGACCTGGTATTCCTTAAATCTCATTTTCCGATCAGCAAAGTTTTTCTGTCTGTCTTGAGCAGCCTTCAAATTCACACGCACCCTTTTCACCATTTCTTCCATTTCCTTGAGCATCTCAGGTCCTAGGCTTAGCTTATCCTCGGGTCCTCCCCAACTAGAGGGTGTGCGGCATTTGCGACCGTACATAACCTCAAAGGGGCTCATTTGAGTGGAGGTGCGATATCCATTATTATATGCGAATTCTACTAAATGTAGATATTCTTCCCATAACGTGGGTTGTTGCATCACATAAGCCCGCAACATATCTTCTACCACCTGATTTACTCGCTCAGTTTGCCCATCGGTCTGAGGGTGGTATGCTGTACTATAATTCAGTTGGGTTCCTAAATATGCGAATAATGTTCTCCAGAAGGCTGATGTGAATTTCACATCACGATCAGAAATTATTGTCTTCGGAAGCCCATGAAGTTTAAACACGTTTTTCATAAAAACATGAGCAATTTGTGTGGCCTTGAATGTGGACTGTAGTGGTATAAAATGTGCCGCTTTGCTCAGTTTATCCACTACTACCATAATAGAATCGTTGTTCTTTTTTGTCTTAGGTAATCCCGTAATAAAGTCCATGGAGATGATTTCCCATTTCCATTATGGAATCGGCAGGGGTTGTAATAGTCCTGCTGGGTGCTGGTGTTCTGCTTTAATCTGCTGGCATTCCAAACATCGAGCTAAATACTCGACAATGTTCTTCTTCATTCCTGGCCAAAAATACTCCTTCCGAATGGCAGTAATCATTTTCTGATATCCTGGATGCCCTGCATAATGGCTGGCATGAAACTCGTCCATGATGAGATTTTTAACTTCTTCCTAATTGGGTACATATAGTCTTTGCTTGAAATATATCATTCCTGTCTCATTTAACTCATAATCTGATGAGCTTGTCAAGTCAGCAGATTGTTGTAGTTGTAGTTTTAATTGCTGATAATTGACATCTTGCCTTGAAGCTTCTTTGACCACTTCCAAAATGGGGCTCTTCCAATTACTAACAGAAACCTCATACAAATGTTGTACCTTCCGGCTTAAGGCATCTGCTACTCGGTTCTCCTTCCCTTGCAAATGTTTGATTTCAAAGTCAAAACTGCTCAGAAAATCCACCCATCGTGCTTGTTGAGCGTTTAATGTGGGCTGACTGAAATAGTTGGTCAAGCTATGATGATCAGTGAGCAGTAAAAATTTTCTGCCCACAAGATAGTGTCTCCACATCTTTAAGGCATGGATGACAGCGGTCAGCTCCAAATCGTAAGCAGAATATTTCTGCTCATGTTCTTTTAATTTCCGAGACTCGTAGGCGACTACTCTTCCTTATTGCATTAAAATTCCACCTACTCCTTCTTTGCTGGCGTCCGTACATACCACGTAATCCTTATCAGGATCAGCTATTCTCAAGATAGGGGCCGTGGTAAGCAGATTCTTCAATTGTTCGAAACTTTGCTGGCATTTTGGGGTCCAATGAAATGTTTTTCCCTTTTTCTGTAATGAGGTAATGGGAAATGCAACCTTAGAGAATCCTTCTACAAATCTTCTATAATAACCAGCCAAACCCATAAAATATCGAATATCTGCCACGTCCTTTGGTACTGCCCAATCCATTATGGCCTTTATCTTTTCTGGATCTACCGCAATTCCCTCCTTGGTAATCACATGACCCAAATATTGGATTTCTTCTTTGAAGAAATCGCATTTGGTAAATTTTGCATATAGTTGATGTTCCCAGAGAGTCTGCAACACTATTCTCAAATGTTCCTGGTGTTCTTCCATGGTGCGAGAATATACTAATATGTCATCAATGAATATCAGCACAAATCTGTCTAAATATTGATGGAAAATACTGTTCATTAAACACATGAACGTTGCGGGGGCATTGGTAAGCCCAAATGGCAGAACCACAAACTCATAGTGACCATATCTGGTTCTAAAGGCTGTTTTAGCGATATCTTCATCCTTAATTCGGATTTGATGATAACCAGATCGCAAATCAATTTTAGAGAACACCATTGCACCCTTTACTTGATCGAATAGCTCGTCTATCCGGGGTAAAGGGTATTTATTCTTAATGGTTAACTTATTTAACTGCCGATAGTCAATGCACATTCGGAAGGTTCCATCTTTCTTCTTAACAAATAGCACTGGGGCTCCTCACCGGGACACACTCGGACGTATATAATTTTTGTCCAACAGCTCTTGCAGCTGCATTTTTAATTCGGTCAATTCGGGTACACTCATCCTATATGGTGCCCGAGATACTGGTGCTGCCCCTCGGACCGACTCAATGGTGAAATCTATGTTCCTTTTTGGGGGCAACCCAGGAATTTCTTCCGGAAACACATCTGTGAATTCTTGAATTACAGGGATATTTTTCCAGATGGCTATTTTATCTTTGGAATCTGCATAACCCACCTGAATGGCATAGATTTGGCATCCTTTCCGCACACATTTTACCAGCTGATTTGTTGTTATAGGCCGTACTTGCACAGGTCGTTTAATTCCCTGCATTTCTTTTTTATTTCCCAGGGAGTCTTTAAAGTAGATCACCTTGGTCTTACAGTCCACTAGTGACCAGTGCTGTTCCAGCCAGTCCATGCCAATGAGAATATCATAGGAGCCAAGAGGAAGTACATTTAAGTCGGTCGTTACTGGCTGTCCGGCTATGGTAAAGGAACAATCCTTTATCTTAGATACCACTCGCCTTTTGGCCCCTGTGGCTAATTGCACCAGCCATGGGTTTTTAAACTTAGTGGGCTGTAATTTACAGCGTTCTACTACTTTTGGACTTACATAACTCAGTGTAGCCCCAGGGTCAATTAAAACAGATACAGTAAGGTTTGAGATATTACCTTCAAACTCGACCATGGTCGGCTGATACTCCGCCTGACGGTCTTCCAACGCTGCATTAATCCTTGGCAAGCTGCGTCCCACTTCACCAACTGTTGAGGCTTCATGAATCTGGGATAGTTGTTTCGCTCCTTTCCGCTGTGGACAGTTTTTAATGTAATGGGGTCCTCCACAACCCCAGCACTGCACCGGGGGTCTGGTGGTTCGCTCATTGTCTAATCGTACTTGCTGTCCGCTGCCTTTGGTTTCACTGTTCGGCCTAAACTTGGAGGCGGCTCTATCTGGAATTCTGCTGCTTGGTCCTTTGCTATTCCATTTACTTCCACTGCTGCATTTTCCTTTACTATTCCCAATTGACTTAAAGCCCTTCCTTTCATTCCATTTCTTACCGGCTGCTTCTCCTTTTTGTCTGCCTTGTTGATAACAAATCTTGGCTTTTCGAATAACTTCATCCATTGACTTGGGATTGTCAAACTCAATCCTTTCTCGCATGTAAGGTGGTAAGCTGCTTACAAATCTCTGTACCTTTGCCTTTTCTTCTCTTATATAGGGGACGTAACGGAGCAGAGAAGTAAAACAGGTGATGAACTCATCCATAGTCTGCTGCCCCAAACGTAGATCGTGGAATTCCCTTGCCTTCTCATCATAGAACCGTTCTGTTAGATATCTCTCCTTAAAGTACCTTTGGAAATTATCCCAAGTGATGGTCTACTCAGTGACCCCTTTGACTAGCTTCACTTCTTCCCACCATAGGGTGGCCTTTCCCTGCAGCTGAAAAATAGCAAGTCTGGCTTTAAGATTGTGATCATATTCATAAAGTTGAAAGTATTTGTTCATACTAATCAGCCATGCCTCAGCGGCTTCCTCCTATTCTCCATCAAAATGCGGGGGTTTGATTTTCCGAAATTCCCCTTGCAGTTCCACCCTTGGTTTCTTCGAAGATTGCTGTTCATTCATATTGTCAGAACGCTCCTCCTGCTCTTCTGAACCTTCAAGGGGCATAGGGTGATTTTGTTCCTCTGACAATCTCTGATGCTCCATACTAGGATGAACTGGTACTTGATTCTGTCGTTCAGATAGACTTTTCAATATCCTCTCCTGTTCCATTGTCAGTCTAGCGTTGTCTTCTTGCAACCTTGCCATTTCATTTTTAAGTTCTTGTACGGTTTCCAGAATGGCTTGGTTTGTAGTTCTGGTTTCTTCCCCAAGCTGAACCCATAGTTCAGGATTATTTTCAAATCCCTGGGCTCCTGACCCTACTACAGGTCGTCGAGTTGCTTCGTCGGTTCTCCTCATCTTGTAGATCTCTGAATTCTGTATCCTGTGCTTATTAACACGACAAAGATAATAAGAGGAACAAATTTATGAGTAAATCTTTACCCAGAGGCCTCAGTTTTGTAACTGGGCTCTGATACCATATGTCATACATCCCAACACCATAATTAAATGATATTACCATAACTAAAAAAAAATTTCATTTACATTGTCAGCATGGTATGAAAACATATATCACTATGCGGAATGAAGATTGTAACATTGGAAATATTTAATTGAGTTTATGTCATCAGCGCATATCATGACATTGATATTCATTTATTCACTTGTGCATTAAAGTTTACGAACCGACTGCTATACGTCGGATCCCACCAGGATACCCGGTACCTACATATCTACGGTGGATTCGATATTTGGTGTTACCATGGCTTAAACGTAGCCACGCGTCCTGTCTGGAAATTGCCGCACCATCGATCCTGGTTGCAGATCGCGAGGAGGGTACAGCATTGACTGCCGAGACAGGTGTTCGGCTTCTTGGGATATTGATAGAGATCGGTGGTGGGGATCCATTCCCGCCTTCGATCAACAATACGCCTACCGATATAACCCTCAAACCCCAGGTTAGGGTTTCTGTAATTTCATTATGGGGCCGAGTCCGACTTGAAAGGTGTTGCTGCGCGCAACCCGACTGCGATGCAATCCCGGCAGCCATGGTGGATGAGCAGGTATTAGTTCACCCGGTCATACTGTCAACCATGGTAAAACTATTGAAGAGTTTCCTTTCGTGATTTATCTGCTGTATATTCGTTTCAGATTTAATCTTGCTACTTATTTATAAGTCCTTTGCCCGATTTCGGTGCGATAATGGTTCCCCTGATATGCTTGATTTTAATGAACACGGTCAAGGGTTCAATGCATCGGTGAGGGCCTTCGATGCGAAACTTCCGGGTGGCTTATTCCCAGGTAAGCACTTTCCCCTTAGTGTAGGTTAATATTACTGTTTGAAGGTAAATTAATACCTATTCCCTTTTGTATCAGGTGACTGCATATATTTCTCAGGATTGGCCCTGTGATAGATTTTCCTGGTTGTGAAAACCTTCAACAGTAGATACTAGGCATTTTCTTTTTTTTTTTAAAGGCTCACAGGGTTTGATGAGTTTCAGCACTCTCTTCTGTTATATGTATGTATATGCAACGTTTTGGTTGCTTCGGTCTCTCAGAACTTCCGAGACCTGCTTTTCCCTTCTGGGTTCTCCGGAACATGTTATCATTGCATAAGTATTTAATTCCGAAGTGTATATGTGTAATTTCGATTTATGTTTAGTTATGTATAGGCCTCGGCTCGGACTGCAAGGGTTTTACTGTACTTTGTTATTGCTCACAAGGATTTTTCTGTTAAGCTGTTCGCTCTCGGATTAATGTTATTGTTCCTTTTTAAATATGGTTAACCTCTGTTGGGGCTTTGATAAAGATCACTATGATTCATGTCTTTTACTTCGTCATAAGGCCGTGGACTGATATTCAATATTTTTGGAAACGGCAATACGCCAAAGTACGTATATATGTTTATTGTGCAGGGGTTTCTACTGTGTATTAACAGAAATTGTTTTTCAATACTGTTCAATGTATATTAGCAGTTCTGTCTCCAATGTATGCGAATTTCCTATTCGCAGGTTTCGTTATTATCTTGTTAATGGTGTTAACCTCACCTCCTATATATGCATGTCTTTCTCTTCTATAATATTGGTTAAGGCCGCTATTCCTCATATAGCAGGGCCGATCCTTATACGGGTTCTACACCATTTAAGGCTATCATTGCTCAAATATTGTTTTCTGTTTTGACAATACTACTGGTAAGGTATTATATCGTCGAATTCATTTGGAGTTTTTGTAAATAAAGTCTTTGTATTTTCTTTTGTGGCATCGTGAGGGAACGTATTCACCTCATACCATATTTGCTTGCTGTATAAATCTATCGTTTGATTTCAGTGTCCTAAAAACATACAGTCTCGTTGCTTAATTTATTTCTAGGTTTTCTAAAAAGAATTCATTGATTCTTTCCACCAGCGCCTGATATATTGCTGAAATTGATTTAGATATAACTAGCGTCTAACCCATTCTCACGGTCTTGCTTAGATTAATTCTTATCCTTATTCTGTTCAGCAATATATGTTTTTCATATGACGGTGTTATCAAGAACTTAAGTATACATAATCTTAACGGACAATATTTGGTCCATTAACATAATGTTTGTAAGTTCTAACAGTCGGCATTCTGTTTATTAGCCGAACATTTATATATATTTAATATTCAGCAGATTTATCTTTTTTAAACTCATTTCTCTCAACTGAGTGTAACACTATTTCTCTTTATTTACTGGAATTATCCCAGAACAGTACCATAAGTATTGACTGTAACTGATACAGAAAGGTATCCATACTTTCCTAACTATACAATTGTGATAGCACATACCTGTGTTGACGATGTGTCTTCCAGAACCTCTGTAATCTGAAGAAGATTACCACTTGATGCTTGTTTTCCACCCAACCTTGAGACTAGTCCATACAGACTAATCTCCCCCCAAGCTCTCTGCTAGGCCTCTGCCTCAGCAAATTTGTGCACTTCCTGTGCTGGTGCTATCTGGTCTTCACCAGACTTAACACTTCATTGCATAACCTTCTCTTTTTTGCTATCCTCCTATTTCCTCCCCTGCCTGTTCCTTAACAGCCCCCGGGTCTTTTCCTTCCTCTTCATGTGGAGGATAGGGAAACAGTTAGGGTTCCCTCCCCGTCATAACTGTTTCTTGATAGATATATGTATATGTATATCTAGTTAAAAGAAAATCAATCTAATTGTCCAGAAAATCAAATAACTTCTTAATCCAAGTTATTATAGACAATTTACTCGATTCAGTTTTTTTTTAATTTGAAATAATAATATCTTCACTATATATATAAAAGTAAAAATCTTTGTTTCACCTTTTATCAAAAATGGTAAAACAAATAATTTATTCACCTAGTTATCCAGGTCATTACATTCCCTCTCTCCGCAATCACTCACTCTATCTACCCAAAAGCAAAAATGAATGTTTGATAATAGTATGACCTCTCTAGCTTGCATTGATTGAAATTTTTATAATTTCAAGTATGTAATGCCTTTCATAATTTGAAATAAAAATAAAAAATTACAATTTTACAAAAGTTTAGGTTAAAAATTCCATCATTTTTACAATCAAAATTCCATATAAAGTCTACTTTTCATATTTCAAATATAAAATATTTTAAAAATAGTCTTCACTTAATTTAATACATTTTTTTTGACATATGTTAAAATATTAAAATACACCCCTATAATATTTCCACGATAATTTTTGGGGGAATTAATCATTTGGAAAAGAATTATAATATGTAGTAGAGCACATTAAAAAGAAAAATCGAAAAACAAAAATGAATGTTTGATAAGAGTATGATGTCTCTAGGTTGCATTGATTGAAATCTTTGTAGTATATAATGTCTTTCATAATTTGAAATAAAAATAAAAATATTACAATTACAAAAGTTTATGTTAAAAACTCCATGATTTATACAATCAAAATTTCAAATTTTTAATAATAATATGGATTATATTTTTTATGAAAATTAACTTACTAATGTTCAGAAAATAAAATCAGTCATAGTTAAAAGCAATTTCTACAAATGAAATTTACATATTTGGAAAGTCAATTCATATTCTTATATTTCATTATATTACACCATCTTCAAATTCACTAGGTAAGTACTTATAATTATTCTATCTCTCCAAGTTTACATATAGTTTTTTTTCCAATTTTGTATATAGATTTTAGCTGCAGGTCTAGGGTTATGGATCTAGTAAACCTTGAAACCAGTAAAAACTCTTTAGGTGAGAACATCTTTTAGAGTGAAAAACTTGAAAAAATATTAACATATTTAGGGATTTTATAACTTTTTTCCATTTTTCATTGTTTAAATTATATATTTTAATAAATAAATGGATTAAACTCCTTGAAATTTTCATCCACACTTGGATTTTGGACTACATGTCTTAAACTTACAATTCCAAGTAATTTTGCTTTCAAAAAGCTTAAAATTTGACAAAACCATAAAATAATTAACCTATTTGAAATGTTGTAAACTTAATAAACTATTTCCTTAGTTACATTATATAATATACATGTTGTTCTCTTTTAAAAATATATAATATATACATAACTGACATTGGAATATTTTACTTAACATGAGCATTGAAACATTTTATTCATGGACTATATTGACCACGCTAAAATATTTTTTCATTATTATTATATTGTCAAACACAAGTTAATATTACTTAACTATAACATTAAAATATTTTATTTATAACCTACATTGTTTTCTTTATTATAATTAATACTTTTGAAATGTTACCCATTAAATTTTTGTTAATAATTAAATGAATTATATATATCTTTCTATTATTTTTAAGGTTGATATTTTTTACTTTAAATTATATCTTTTTAGTTATTAAAATATTTTGTTAAGATTTATATATATTTTATATTGCAATAAATTAATAATATAAATATTCAAATAATTTATTTATGTTTTATAAGAAAACATATTTTAAAAGTATGAAATACTTTTAAAAATATTATATATATATATATATATATATATAATATATATATATATATATATATATATTTTAAAACTCGAAACTATATTATGGAATTTATGATCAAATAAAAAAAATAGGTTCACAATTTGTTACAACATGTAAGCAAAAGAATCAAAAACCAAAATCCTAGTCGTGCATACTACCAACAAACTGAATATAATATTGAATATAAGCATTCCTCATATTCTACCATATAACTCATATGCGGTGCAAATAACTAGTAAATAATGTGTGTTAACTTTGTATAAAAGAGAATGCAAAAGAAAACATTCAAAATATCAATACTGAGTTTCTCTCAGAACCGTTAATAGAAGAAAATGGTATAACAAGCCCTGAATATACTAGATATACAAGTACCACCAAATATGTACAAGATATATTTTTATATTATAGTCAAGTAAGAACTTACTATCAGAAATAATGCTTATCAAGAGTGAGTTACCTTCTAGTGCCATTAGTATTGAAGAAAGTAAGGAAACTAGTAGTTTCATTTAAATACGAAACTTAAGAGAAATTGTATAAGTGTTCTCTAGGTTATAAAACCCCTTTGTTCAAATATTCCCAAATACATGTCGAAATACCATCGTGGGAATTGGAGCATCCATTTTATTTAAATAATAGAATTACACTTTATACACACAACCCACTTTAATGAGACTCATTCCTAACATTTTGAATCCCCTAGGATAGATGTAATACGAAAATAACTAACACGTGTAGTGAATACTATTGAAACAAAAAGAACCTTGACATAGTTGGCCGACCTCGGAACCAAATGAATGGAGAAATTATTTCAATATAGGAGGGAATAAGGAAGCTCTTACAATTTCGCTTTATTTGTGCGTTGGTAATGTAAAATCTCATACTAGTAAAAAATAAGCATGAGTTCTTGTTAAAGAAAACTAAACTATGTACAAAAGAAATAGCATGTGCGTAAAGGTAAGAAGTTATTTTGTTACCTGGGATGTAGATGAACGCATCCTGTCCAAACAGCCTTAGCACCAAAATAGAAAGAAGAAATGAGTTCAATAACTTTCGCGCCAAATAATTTTTTTTTTTGTAAGTGAGTTGTATATGTATTAAGGAAGAAAATATCTTACAAAAAGTTTGTTGAGGCAGACAAAAACATGAGATAGCCATTACAACCTCGCTGTGAAGCGGAATTGGGCTTTCAATACCAAAATAACCACCATGCGAGCCTTTCAAAACCAGACTGCACACCACCCAGGGCGGCTAGCTTATGAACAAAGAGATATAGCGTCATGACACTTTCAAAATTTGGACATTTGACACAAAACAAGCATAGGGCCGAAGCCAATACATAACACAAAGAGTCAAGAGATAGACCAGAAGGACAGGCATGGATTTGAAGCAGACAAAACCAGAAAGAGAGAAACAGAGGACTAGGGGAGTCCGCGAGGGCGCGGGAAACCACCCATCCTGCTAGCAGTATCCAGACCCACATCCAAGATGTGTCTGTCAATTTTGGCTTGCAGTTCCTGCATGGATTGGAGGTCCTGGGCCTCCTTCATCCTTTGTTCCTGCACCAAGGGGTCCGGGCTCAAAGTCTTCTTGAGCAATCTGATGAGCAGGGTCAATTTCTTGTTAACTACCGCCACCCCTTCCTCAATAGCAGAGATTCTACTCTCCAAAGACTCATGGCTGGCCGGGGGATTACCTGGTTGATTATCCAGAGCACGGTGCTCCTTCCCGATGCACTACTTCCCATCTTCCTTCATCTCCAGGGCTTTCGCCAGGAGAGTCTTTATCCTCCAGCTTTCCACCTTAGAGCGAGTAAATTGAGTTGCTCTTTTGGCGGGTGTGCCCAGGTCACTCAGCCAATCAACTTCATCCACTGCTGCTCCCCCCTGCTTATGTGCTTCTTCCTGTTTAACTTCAGCCTCCAACTCAGTGATTTTGTGTTTGCTCCTCATTGAGGCTCGAGTTTCATACATATTCTGCGCATTGCGTAGATCTCGGTTAGCCACTGCACATCTACAGCTACCCGCATCCATATTGTTCCCTCTGAACATCTCACGGTAAGTCCTTTCACTAACAGGTTGGCGGTGGTTGCTGGCCGAGCTGAGGACTGATATGGAGGAAGCCGAGCCCGAACCCCTGGTTAAATAACCTTTAGCCATAGAATTCTACAGAGAATTCCCTTCCTTCCGAACCAGAGAAGTGCTATTGTTGTAATTAATGCAGAGGGTGTTCGCACGCCTCTCAAATCCTTCCCCTACAGGCACATAAATGTTTATGATTGCCTGCCTATTAGGTTTGAGGTGAATGTCCTTTCTCCCCAAACGATCTTTACGGATTTCCTCGTGGCATGAACCATGTTGATAGTTCCCATGTTTGGCTCTTCCTCGCACTGAAGACCACCGCCACATCTGTCCAATCGTCCCGCTTCTGTGATAATAAACTCGGTCGCTGCCCGAAATTTCCTTTTTACGGTACCAGACAGATATACCGTTGCCGGTTAGGCCCGGTTGGTGTTGTTTAAGTCTTGTTGCGCCAGCTGTGCGCATCAAATTTTCAAATTCGGACAGTTCACCTCCTCCCAACAGCTGTCCCATCCCCTTTCCTGACTGTCTACTCCACAGTTCACCAGGTAATCCGCCAGCCCGTTTTCCCGACATCTAACCGCATTGAGACTAGACCTTGCATGCCAACCATGAGTTCTGCAATGCTTTCTGTAACTTTGGCTAGCCACCAATGCTTGGTAGCTTAGTTTGCTTTTGTACCCCATTGCAATTTTTGAGATGTGGAAATGACGAGTGAGGAATCTCCTTCCAGAATAATGTTACAGAGGCGTCTGGATTTTGTAATTCTTACACCATGTTCCAGAGCTGCGAACTCCATTTCATTATTCATCCTTTCCCCGAGCGCTTTATAGTAGATATGGAGAATTTCTCCATGCTGGTTGCGTAAGACACCTCCAATTGCAGCCATGCTAGTGTTGCCTCTCGAAGCCCCGTCAAAATTGAATTTTAAACCTCCTTCCGGTGGGCATTTCCATTTATCATTCTGTGAGGGTGGCTGCATCCTATGTCTCGGAACAGTAATATTGTTGGTTCCTTCCAGCCGGAAGCTTTTCAAAATACGTAAGTCCTGTGTTGTCGGCCTTTTGTTGCTTTCCTCTTTACATTTGGTTTGAATTAACTGTTGAATATTGGTAATTATGTTGTCTCTAGAGAAATCAATGTTCTTGTGTTCATCTTGGAAAATTCTGTGATTGCGCTCCTTTGAGATAGACCAAAGTAAAAACCCTGGTACCGAAATCCATATTCTATTGACTCTTTGTATGATAGAGAAGTTTTTCTTCCAATCCAGAACAATGCTGTGAATAGAATCTCTATTGCGATCAGAACTGCTAAGGATCCCTTCCATCCAACTCCATAATTGACACGCCCATTCACAGGTGTTGAAAAGGTGGTTCAGGGATTCCTCTTCCACAAAACATAGAGGGCATCTTGAGGGTCCCTCAAAACCTTTCTTGCATAGATTGTCCCAAGTTAGAGTCTTATTTCTCATCAGTAGCCAGAGGAAACTTCTGATCTTCGGCCATAGAAGGTTTTCCCATACCTTGTTGCACCATGGCATAACCTCTTCTGGTTCTTCCATTTCTATTATGTTCCTCGCCTCTTTCAATGAGAAGTTGCCATTGCCTTTAAGACCCCACCTTAGTTTGTCATCCTCTTCAGTTTTCCTAATCTTTCTTTTTAGGATGCGCTCATTGAAATGCTGATTAGTATGGTTGTTTACCTCTATATTCCCAGGATTTAAGTTTATCCATTCCCTCCAATTAGCATCTGTAATGTTTTGATTCCAGTATTGAGTGACTTTGTATCTACCGTGAGTTTGACATGTTTGCTTTATGGTTGTTAGTTCTGGAGAATTGAGTTTGGGGAGCTGCTGCCAAGAATCTTCCCAGAACAAGGCTAGCCTGCCGTTACGAATCTCCCAAAAGCTGTTCTCCTGGACTAGGTTCTTGTTACGTTTGGCATGATTCCATATGGGTAAGCCTTCCGGGGTTTCCTATAGTCTGATGAGTTCCTGAGTGTCACAGTATGGAACATATTTTTCTTTCCAATGCCGAGCCCATGGTAAGGTTGGATTCTCAATCGATTTCCACCATATCTTAGCTCCACAAGTCCGGTTGACCACCCCTCGATCAACTATATTCAATCCCCCCCTAGATTTAGGCATGCAGAGTTTATTCCAAGCCACCAAAGCCCACTTTTTCTTATCCCCATTTCCACTCTATAGAAAGGATCGTTGAATATTTCTCATTTGCTGCAGAATGCCTTTGGGGGCAGGAACCATAGAGAGAAGGTATTGCGGGATGGTGTGAAGGACGGATTTGGTTAGGATGAGTCTGCCCGCCAGGTTGAGGGCTCTGTTCTTACAATGCGAGCATGTTTTCTTCATGTTGGCAAGTACTTTCTCCCAATGCCCTTTCTGCCAGGGTCTGAGAGTCAAAGGAGCTCCCAAGTATCTCGAAGGCAGGGAGCCAATCCTAAATCCTAGCAGCTGGGATAATTGAGTTTGAACTGCCGGGTGAGTGTTGAAAAAGAAAATAGTGGACTTAGAAAAGTTAATTTCCATGCGAGAGGCCTGGCTGAAGAGATCCAGGATAGCTCTGTAAGCTACCGCCTCCTTCACAGTGGGAGATCCATGTAACATGGTGTCGTCGACAAACTGCCGATGAGTAGTGGCAAGAAGTGATCTTATAGGCTGTAGACCTTTTATTGTCACTTCCTCTTTCTTCTTGGCTATGGTTCGACTTAGGCCTTCCATCAGGATTATGAAGAGAAAACGGGATAAGCGATCCCCTTGTCTTATCCCCCTCGAAGGAGTGAAATGGATAGATGGAGCACCGTTGACAAGGATGGAGTATCTAGGAGATTTGATGAGAGCCAGTATCCACTTGATCCAGGTCCTGCAGAAGCCAAAAGCTCCTAGAACAGCTTCAAGGTATTTCCAGCTCACTTTATCATAAGCTTTTGAAAGATCCAATTGCATGAGCATGTCTGCTTCTTTCCTTGAATGAAGTGAGTGAATCATCTCCTGTGCTAATAAGATGTTATCGAGAATATGTCTACCCTCAACGTAGCACGATTGCTCTTCTGAGATTATGCCAGGGAAAATCGTCTTCAGTCTATTTCCTATGACTTTTGAAATAATCTTGTAGATTACATTACATAATGCAATGGGTCTGAATTTATGAGGTGTCTTGGCTTCTTCAACCTTGGGTATGAGTGCTAGAAAGGTGGAGTTGAGGGATTTTAGAATGGTCCCTAAACGTCTGGAGTCCTCCACTACCTCCCAAACTTCTTGTTTGACGATGCTCCAACAGGCCTTGTAGAAATTGATGGTGAAGCCATTTGGACCTGGAGCTTTATCATTAGGCATGCTCCTAATCGCTTCCTCCACCTCTTCCAAGGATATTTCCCTACAGAGGGCCCAGTTCTGATATGAGGTAATAGTCTTAGGGATAGCAGCTGTTAATTCCTTGATGGCTTCCTCTCTGTTTATGGGAGGTTCCTGAGAAATTGATTTAAAGTGGTCCGAGAGCAGAGCGATATGTCGTTGTGATTTTTTAGAATCTCCCCTGCATTATTTTTCAGTTTGAGAATTTGATTATTACTTCTATAGTCTAGAGCCGACCCGTGGAAAAATCTAGTATTCAGCTCTCCCTCTTTTAACCATTGAATTCTCGATTTCTGTCTCCAAAGAGTCTCTTCTTGAGAGCATCGTTTATGCCATTGCTGAGAAAGAGTTTTTTCCTGTTCCATAGCCTCAGCGTTGTAGTTTCCTGCTGCACCATCTTTGTGGATATGTTCCAGTTTGTTCTCGAGAATGGCCTTCTCCTGGAATATATTTCCGAAGACCGTTTTGTTCCAATATTTTATCTTTTGTTTAGTTGTTTTTAGCTTCTTTTGTAGATTGAACATGTTGGATCCGCTAACCTCCAAAGGTTCTGACCACCATTTCTTTACCATCTCAAGGAAGTTGGGGTGGTCTAACGAGAATTTCTCAAACCGGAAGGGCTTGTTCCTCGGGGTACCCTGAACTTCAACAATGAGCGAGATTGGCCAATGATCCGATCCCCCACTGGGAAGGATATCTGATTCCACTGTTATGCCATCCATTATGATGCTTTCTGAGATTAAGAATCTATCCAAGCTATAAAGAATAAATGAGTTCAATAACTTTCGCGCCAAATATATATGTAGGCACGAAAAAAAAATAAAAAGATTGAAAAGTAGAGCCACGCTGAATTAATTCCACCAGGTTATTATTCAACGAAAACAACTGAGTAAAATTGTTGAGTACACTCTGTTGCATGAAAAAGGTTGGTGTAATATTCCTTTTGTAAATAACCAAATAACTCATTGTAAAATCAAAGAGTTACAAATGAGTTACAAACCGATTCTTGATATTCTGAAACTGATTGAGGGAAATCAAGAAAGGGATCTTAGTAAAAAGGAAACGCTTCTTGGATGGTAGGGGATTGTGTATTTTTTTTTCACGATGTTCCCTCTGTGAGCTTTCATTTTTCCATATCGATTCCTTCTACATAAATTCAGACACACCACAATATTCCTTTGGATTGAGGAGTTCCTGTAACATTACCGCATCACAATGAGTAAGGTTCATGGTTCCCTTGCCCGAGCAGAGAAGGTGAGAGGGCAGACGGCCAAGGTGGCCAAACGAGACAAGAAGAAGCCTGGAGGCCACGCTCACAAGCGAATGCAATACAACCGCTAGTTTGATACCGCAGTGGTTACTTTCAGAAAGATGAGAGGCCAAACTCCTCAGAGAAGTAAATGACTAGACAAATGGGGAAATGGTCGCGAGAAAGATGCCATTACCCTCTGCATCTCTCCCTCGTGTCCCTTCTAGTTACCCTACTTCCTTCGATTCATTATGCTTGCCGGATCACCTGAAATGATGGCAGAAGCCTGCTTGTGATGAGACTGGGCTTTACTGCTAAATAAAGCATAGACAGAATAGTTGTTGGAGCCTATTGCGAGGTGGATTTGCAGGTTTTGCGTTGCAGCCAATGTCGAGTGTGTGATTATAGAGAGCTAGCAACTCTTTTGAGATGATTATTTCACTATAATGATCTAGCAACTCTTTTGACATTATTATTTGACTATAATGATGTGTAGACAGTTGCACAAGAGACAGAAGCATGAGGCAGATGAGGACTAGCCAATATATTTTAAGAGAGGACCCAATGGACTTTAAAACCAAATTAAGACAAAAATCTACACAAACCCTTGTTGGGTTCTTCTCTTGGCTACTACAAATTGTTTCCAGTGTCTCTCGTGGGTTCGTCTTCCAGAACAGAGGTGATCGAGACAAGGAGGCTGCCATGAATATGATAAGTAACTTTCTCACTTTCTTGAAGAAAAAATATATGTTTGTTTTATTTGGGTATTTTATTAAGAAATTCTTACCAAATATAGATAATATATGCATAATAGTATGCAGTAAAAGATTAAATATTTTACATGTTTCCTTGGTGAAGAAAACATGTTAATGCATGTAGTTAAAGATTTAATTATTTTATATGTATTCTTAGTGAAGAAAACATGTTAACGCATGCATTTAAAGATTGAATATTTCATATGTTTTCTTGGTGAAGAGAACATGTTAATGCATGCGGTTAAAGATTGAATATTTTATAAGTTTTATTGGTAAAGAAATTATTCTATTGACTTTCTTGTAAATAATGATAATCGATGTTAACATTCTTGGAAATATTAATCTCTTGAAAAGATTGTCTTTCTAGATGAGATGGATCGAATTCTTGATTTTGGTGCATAAATGGTTAAGTTAACCTTGTTATTGCTTCTAGATTCTTTAAGCGTAAATATGGATATCTATGATAATTTCTTGAAAGGAAAAGCATAAGAAACTTACTTATAGGAAGATAGAGAAATGGGGTTATGATGACTTCCTTTAAGAAAGAAGTAAGTAATTGTTTACATGAAATGATGGTAGATTTCTAGAGAAGGGAATATGCATTGCATATATTGAAGAAGGGCCATAAGATAAGCTATTCGATACTCAAAAAATAGTCATTGTGTTATGGATATGCGTTCTTTGTAAGTTAAAGAAACTATGTTAATTTCTTGGAAAATAACTGTGGAAGGAACGCATGTGCAAAGGCGTAGAAACAATAGTTTATTACTTGTATGTAAACATAACTAATGTGTTATATGTTTTAAAGGGAAACATGGACTTGTAAAACTAATGGTTAGATCTCTAGAAATATGCATTAGTGTGAATAAGCATTGTGAAAAGTAGAACAAGAATTTACTTCAATATATGTAGTAGTTAATTAGTATGTTATGATTGCTCATGGAGATGAGTAGATGTTAAAAGATCACTTTTAGAGGTTCTCTATTGATTGATTAATAATGTATCTAATATTGTTGCTAAAGCTTGTTGACAACTACATTGACAGGAAATGATGGGAGTTGGTGCCAAAGGAAAGTGATGTTTAACATTGTGGCAGGAAAAGGATTAATTTTCCATTGCTAGAACGATCATGCCACAAGGAATGTTGCATGTGGCGGTATGTAAGAAAAGGGTTTCAAGGAAAATGTATTAGCTTTTACCTAGTTATGTGACAACTTAATGATAAATGATAATGGTAAGGAGTTATTGAAAATTTTAATTCCTTTATTGTATAACTAATCTTGTGAATGTCTTAGTAGAGTCTAAGACAATTTTTACTTCATGCAATGATTGACTGTTTTGATGATTAGAGAGCTAGGTGCTATTTTGGTACTTTTAGAAGTACTCTTTGGATATCTTTAGTGAGAATTAATTCAGTGTGCTTGTGGAGTAGTGAAGAGCTCTTTAATGTACTCATAAAAGTACTGTGATTTAAAAATCATCTAATATTGCACAATTGATTGATAGTTAAAAGTGTTTCATTTGACTCAAAATATTGTGACTAATGCAATTGAATTTGTTAGTCATACATTACCGGTTACTTACCATGAGGGTTTGATGGGTTGTTCAGTCACTATTAAAATGCTTGCATGAAAGTGCTCATGACTTTCAAGAGTAATTGGTAAGTAATGGTAAGTTGATATAGAGTTTTTTTTTTGAATTTGAATAAGGGCCAAGTGATGGCAATTAGAACTTGCATATGTTTGTAGTGTGGTTTAGATGTTTATATCATGAGTAAGATCTACTGTTCCAGTGAGAGATGAGCACCGAGGACGGTGTTCTTGTTAAGGGGGGGAGTATATAATATTCCTCTCGTAAATAACCAAATAACTCATTGTAAAATCAAAGAGTTACAAACTGATTCTTGATATTCAGAAACTGATTAAGGGAAATCAAGGAAGGGATCTTGGTAAAAAGGAAACACTTCTTGGATGCTAGGGTGTTGTGTAATTTTTATTTATGGTGTTACCTCTATGAGCTTTCATTTTTCCATATCGATTCCTTTTACATAAATTCAGACACACCACGATATTCCATTGGATTGGGGAGTTCCTGCAACATTACCACATCACAACGAGTAAGGTTCATGGTTGCCTTGCTCGACCGGAGAAGTTGAGAGGGAAAATGCCCAAGGTGACCAAACGAGACAAGAAGAAGAATCCTAGAGGCTTCACTCACAAGCGAATTCAATACAACTGCTGGTTTGTTACCGAAGTGGTTACTTTTGGAAAGATGAGAGGCCAAACTACTTAGAGAAGTAAATGACTAGACAGATGGGAAATTGGTTGCGAGAAAGATGCCATTACCCTCCACATCTCTCCCTCGTCTCCCTCCCAGTTATCCTACTTCCTTCAATTCATTATGCTTTCCGGCTCACCTGAAATAATGGCAGAAGCCTGCTTGTGATGAGAATGGGCTTTACTGCTAAATAAAGCATAGAGGGAATAGCCACTCAAGCCTATTACGAGGTGGATTTCCATGTTTTGCGTTGGAGACAATGTCCAGTTTGTGATTATAGAGAGCTAGCAACTCTTTTGAGATTATTATTTGACTATAATTATGTATAGACCGCTGCACGAGAGACAGAAGCACGAGTGAGATGCGGACTGCCCAATATATTTGAAGAGAGGAGTCAGCGGACATTAAAACCAAATTCAGACTAAAAAATCTACTCAAACCCTTGTTGGGTTCTTCTCTTGGCTACTCCAAATTGTTTCCAGTGTCTCTGGTGGGTTCGGCTTCCAAAACAGAGGTGATGGAGACAAGGAGGCTGCCATGAATAACATAAGTAACTTGCTCACTTTCTTGAAGAAAAAATATATGTTTGTTTTATTTGGGTATTTTATCAAGAATTTCTTACCAAATATAGATAATATATGAATAATAGTATGTAATAAAGATTCAATTATTTTATATCTATTCTTGGTGAAGAAAACATGTTAATATATGCAGTTAAGGATTGAATATTTTATATGTTTTCTTGGTGAAGAAAACATGTTAATGCATGCAGTAAAAGATGATTATTTTATATGTTTTCTTGGTAAAGAAAATATGCTGATGAATCAGGTAAAAGATTGAATACTTTATAAGTTTTCTTGGTAAAGAAAGTATTCTGTTGACTTTCTTGTAAATAATGATAATCAATGTTAACATTCTTTGAAATAATAATCTATTGAAAAATTGTCTTTCTAGATGAGTTGGATCGAATTCTTCATTTTGGTGCATAAAATGTTAAGTCAACCTTGTTATTGCTTATAGATTCTTTAATCGTAAAGATGGGCATCTATAATAATTTCTTGAAAGGAAAAGCATGAGAAACTTACTTATAGGAAGATAGAGAAATGGGGTTATGACGACTTCCTTTAAGAAAGAAGTAATTGTTTACATGAAATGATGGTAGAGTTCTACAGAAGGTAATATGCGTCGCATATATTCAAGAAGGGCTATAAGATAAGCTATTGCATACTCAAAGAATATTCATTATGTTATGGAGATGTGTTCTTTGTATGTTAAAGAAACTATGTTAATTTCTTGGAAAATAATTATGTGGAAGGAATGCATGTGCAAAGGCGCAGAAACAATAGTTATTACTTGTATGTAAACATAACTAATGTGTTATATGTTTTAAAGGGAAACATGGACTTTTAAACTAATGGTTAGATGTCTAGAAATATGCATTATTGTGAATAAACATTGTGAAAAGTAGAACAAGAATTTACTTGAATATATGTAGTAGTTAATTAGTATGTTATGCTTGCTCATGCAGATGAGTAGGAAAAGGATTAATCGCCCATTGCTAGAGCAATCATGCCACAAGGAATGTTGCATGTGGCAGTATGTAGGAAAATGGTTTCATGGAAAATGTATTAGCTTTTAGCTAGTTATGTGACAACTTAATGATAATTCATTGTAATGATTTTATAACAATGGTTAAGGGATGGAATCGCTTATCAGCCATTGAGTGAGGGGTGAAAACCCTCACGAGCATTTAGTAAATGAATTAAATGTTTGTTGGTTTTCACCCTACGAGGTTTCCAATGTATGTTGGTGTCTAATGGTGTGATTGCCTTCTGTGTCAGTTGATGATGATGAATCCTTGATGTTGATGGTTCCTTATTTGATAGCCTAACCATAATTTCCAAGTATGAGATTAATTAATATGGTGAAGGAATTAATGAAATGGATGCAAGGATTCATGAGATAGTTTATGTTATTACACTACCACAGTGGTGGTTAATGGTTATACAGCTTACTGTCTTCTATCGCAATTTACTTAATGTACTAATGAATATTATATCTAATGGATAATGAGGAATTTTGGACTTGTGAATTTGATAATTACTTGTGGGTAATTTGTATAAAAAAATTCTAACTCCCTACTTTTACATGTGAGGTTACCAGGGTTCATTACAGTTGGTGCCCCGCCATGCAACAACATAATTGGGTTTGTTTCTCACTATGAAGAATTGGAACAAAACAATGAATTTCTATTTTTCCTTAGAAGCATGTATGAAACTACTACCGTAATCTGGGAAAGGAATAGTGGGAAAATGAGGAGAAAATATCTTAAAGTGAATGGGAGAGGATGCACTATATTTTTGGAAACACCCAAATGAAAACCGATAATTTCTATAGGCGAAGCTGCAAATTGTTAAGCCAAGATAAAAATTATGTTAAGTACCAAAGTAGAAGTCCAAAGAGTACCTTCATTCATGTAAGCTAAGGAAACCTGCATTTCAGTGGAACAAGAAAGGTAAATCTCAGAAACTCAAGGTGAACCCCATGAAAAAAAAAAAAACACGTAGAAGCAGAAGCAGAGAAACTAGTCAAACCTAGGTGGAAGGGGTAAAATAAGGGGAAGAAAGAAATACAACCATAGTACTAGCTAGAGTAGGGTACCAAACAACACATTTCACAAATTTAAAGAATCGATGTGGATAGAAATTCACAATTTCTACTTGAATATGTGGTGCGATGGTTTTGGTGAGTGCCAAGTGCTGGAACATTATCTCTCTAGGTGGTAGGGAAGTGGATATCATCTGTAATACATCACAATTGCAAAGAATCACTTCTTCCCTATAATAGTGCTCTACAATGTAACAAGGACGAAATAGAGAGAAAGGAGCTTCAGGAAAACAAATTTACGGTTAGACGGAAACCCCAAAAATGACCTTCACCTTTCGATGCAAACTAGGCCGCCCTCACTATTGATCAGAACCACGAGTGGGCGAATGTGAACACCATGCGAATTCCAGTGATGGAGCTACTCAAAAATCACCACGTGTGCCATAATACTGTTATAAATACAATTTAAAAAGTAAATGACTTAAGATATAACATTATTTCTTTCATTTTCAAATGAGTTCTAGGTAGGATGAAGTTAAATAGGTGAATGACCAATACATTATACAACAATACAATTCTAAATAACCCATAACACAAATAAAAAATCATTGTAATAGATTTTGTCATTTAGTTAGTCATTAGGCCATGGAAACACATGATCATGATACCACATATGGATTTCTTTCCACTAGACACAGACCATAAAGGAATTAATACACCACCATTTCCATTTCACAAACTATTATATATGATAGGTATAGGTCAAATTAAAAGAAAGAAACAAAAAAAGATTGTGCAGAATGGGGATGTCACAATATTAGGGTGAATGGTTTAGTATGGTTGAAGCAATGAAAGACAAAGGCCTGTTCTGGGATTCAACTCTCAAGGAAAATAGCTATTTGATTGAGTACTTGGTAAGGAAGTTGCACATGCCTCTATTTTGAGTAGATTGTTTGATTGTATTACATTTACATTAAGATGTATTTGTGCCTTAAATTCGTCTATAGTTAGATCACATAACATATCACATCTATTTTCATATATGCTCTTCTTCCATATGTGCTAAGCACTTACGGTGTGTCCTTTACAACATCGAGTGCAAATGCTAGTTTTAAATTTTTCATTAGTCGATTTTAAGGAACAAAATTATTTTTATAAATATTACTAAATTTATTGTAAAGAATTATTTTATTGTATTATTAAAAGCTCCACATGATATGTACTTAGTATGAAGTATAACTTTGATTTTAAAGCATCTTAGTTTTTATTTTTATATCATTCATCCAAAATATAAAATATTTTATTAAAACATATAAAACAAGTAATAAAATGAAAAGAAAGGAAAATATAATTGACAACCATAAATATTTTGAAAATGTTTGAGTTGCAATAATAAATAGATAAATAAACTTGAATAAATTTTTACGTTTGAGTAGTTATTTTTTGCTTTTCTTGAGATCAGGTAACGGCTAGGACCAATGTTGAATGACCATTAAAACTTGTAACTTTATATGGTAATATTACATGTTGTATTGTAAAATTTATCTTTTAGATTCCACCCAAGAGACTAGGATCATGACTAGGATCATGAAAATATTAGAGTTCCAAAAAAATGTATTTAAAATTGTAAATTTATGTACAAATCTTATTGGTTGAGTCGTAAAGTTTATCCTTCCCTTATTATTAAAATGTTTTTTCAAACTTGTAAGTTGAGGTAGTAATAATATGTACTGTGATGTAAAATATAGATGCTGTAATGTAATATCTTGTTAAATATTTTGACTCCATCAAATTAGATTAAAAAAAAGGGAAAAAAGTTAAAAAAAAATAATATTTGTAATTACCAATAAAACATTTTGACTCTTTCGAATTAGATAAAAATAAAACAAAACAAAATAAAATGAAATAAACCGAAAATTAATAATGTACGAATCTTATTGGGTGAGTTGTAAAGTTTATCTTTGGGTTATTACTAAAAGGTTTTTTCAAACTTGTAAGTTGACGTAGTAATCCTAGCTACTGTGGTGTAAAATATAAAATATAGATGCTGTAATGTAATGTCTTGTTAAATATTTTGACTCCATCAAATTAGATTAAAAAATAAAAAGGAAAAAAGTAAAAAAAAATAATAATTGTAATTAGCAATAAAACATTTTGACTCTTTAGAATTAGATAAAAAAAAACAAAATAAAATAAAAACATAAAATTAATAATGTACGACACTTATTGGTTGAGTTGTAAAGTTTATTTTTGGGTTATTACTAAAAGGTTTTTCAAACTTGTAAGAAGAGGTAGTAATCCTATCTACTGTGGTGTAAAATACAGATACTGTAATGTAATGTCTTGTTAAATATTTTGACTCCATCAAATTAGATAAAAAAAAAAACCTAAAAAAATTAATAATTATAATTAACAATAAAACATTTTGATTTTTTCAAATTATATAAAAATAAAATAAAACCAACCAAAAAAATATAAATTTAATAATTATAACCCATAGTTAAATTAGTCAAAAACCATTTTAACACTAAATTTACCTATCATGCGGAGAATCAAACATTTTAATATAAAAACAGGTTTTAAAGTAAAAAAAAATTAATCCCCTAAAAACTTGATAAATGAAAATTTAACATAAATATAATTTTGTTTATTTATATATCAGTCAACAACTTTTTAAACTATAATTATGAAAATGATGATAAAACCGTTGAAAATATTAGAATTCTAATTAAAAATCGTTAAAAGCAGTAAGTCTACGTAGCGAACTTCTCTACTACCCTGTAAAACTTATCCTCTCATAATGGTGAAACTTATTTTCAGTATTATAAATAAGAATAATGGATGGTTATTTTTCAAGTAATGAGGAACATATTTCTTCATTTCTTCCATCACCTTTCATCATCAGTTTGATTCTTGAATGCCTTCTTGCACATCTCCTGTATTGCTTCGAGCCCTGCAGCCGCAATGATTTTAATCGGATGGGCAATAGGGTTGCTAAAATGCTCGCAATAATCTCTTGATTATCTGGAGTTAGGCGCCAGGCAGACTAGCGACCAGAAAATTTAGAGATAATATCTGGGTGGCCCTCCTTCAAACCCAGGATGCGCAGTTGCAAAATATAGATGTGTCCACCCTGAGAATCCTATTATATTTTTCCACAGGCTTTCTTGAACGTCATGATCAGTACTGTCGGCATTGATGGCGGATACGGATGGGAGGTTCAAGAAAGCCATGGCAAAGTATAGAGGGATTCATTAATATTGCTTTAGATATGAACACCGTCTGTGGTTACCAGGTCTACAATTTCACAGTATTCAAGGCTCATCATGCTCACACATGATGAAATATAGGCTCCGGCTACTGGTTTGTTATTTCTTATCTTAAATATTATTTCACTCTTTGTATTGTTACAGATGAACTACAGAAGTACTCACGCTGAGAACCCTGTTATATTTTTCCACGGCTTTCATGATCAGTACTGTCGGCATTAATGAAGGATCTGGATGGGAGGTTCAAGAAAGCCATGGCAAAAGATAGAGGGATTCAATAATATTGCTTCCGTTATGAACCCCGTTTGTAGTTACCCAGGTCCACAATTGCACCGTATTCAAGAATACGCTCACCGATGAAATATAGGCTCCAGTTACTGGTTATTTCTTATTTTAAAGAATCTTCGACTCTTTGTATTGCTCCTTTGTCATGTTGTGGCATAGATCTATAATAGCATGTGCTTGCTTTATTAACCATCTAGGCGGATTGATGAAATATCAGGTGCAAACTTGTGCTGAGTTAAAAAATACTTGTTAACGCATATGCATCATAGGTTTTTCTTTCACTTCGAGGATCTGGATTTTATGATGACCCCTAGGCCGTATGAGCACCTGCAATTAGGTTTCTTAGAATGCCTATCTCAACTAAGTCATATATTCGTATAATTACAACAAAAAACTATAACAAATACACAGGCAGAAACACCAGCAAATGTGAGACAAAGCTCACACAACTTCATTCTTTTATTTGCTCAATTACATCACACTTATATAGGAAACTCACTCACCTAAACTTCCTAAATATGTGCAACCAATTCCTAACCACTCACAACTAATTATGTTCAACCACTCACAACTAATTCTGTTCAACCACTCACAACTAATTCTATTTCTGCATTATTCTCACATCCTTCCTTAATGGAGAAATGGATTTTCTACAACACCTAACTGACTTCTAAAAACTTCAAATTTGATTTTACCAAGGGGCTTAGTAAATATATCAGCCACATTATCCTTGGTGTTACAAAATATCAATCCAATTTCATTTGACTCAATTTTCTCACATACAAAGTGGTACTATAACTCAACGCGTTTTGTTCTAGCATGGTAAATTGGATTATGTGCTAATTTGATAGCACTCTTATTATCACAATTGATACATGTTGCACCACTTTGGGCTTCTTCAAGATCTGCAAGAATTCTCCGCAACCAAATAGCTTCACAGGTGGCATTGGTCAAAGCTTTGTACTCTGATTCTGTTGATGATAAAGAAACAGTTGGCTGTTTCTTACTACTCCAAGATATGACCCCTGATCCAATATGAAATGCATAGCCAGAGGTAGATCGTCTGTCATCTGGATTTCCTGCCCAATCTGAATCAGAAAAACCTGTCAGTGGAACATCAGATTCATCAGTATACATAATACCAAGATTCACTGTACCCTTTAAGTATCAGAGAACTTTCTTTGCAGCATTCCAGTGATTTCCTGAAGGCTTAGCCATGAATTGACTAAGGATACTGACTGAGTATGCAATGTCTGGTCTGGTAGTGGTGAGATAGTTCAAACTTCCCACTAACTGACGATATAATGTTCCATCTGCCTCTTTCGATCCATATTCTTTGTACAACTTGGCATTCTGTTCTAAGGGAGTTGACATAGCTTTGCAATCTGTCATATTGAACTTTTTAAGAATCTCCTTTGTATATTTGCTTTGAGTGATCAAAGTTTTACCAGGTTCTCTCCATACCTCAATTCCTAAACAGTAATGTAATTCACCCAAATCTTTCATTTCAAAATCCTGTGACAACTGGACTTTAATTTCTTCAATTAACTTGTGAGCACTGCTTGTTATAATGAGATCATCCACATACAAAGATATTAAAGCAACATTTCCTTTTTCATCTTTCTTAACATAAAAGTTAGGATCATTTTTGCTTTTCACAAATCCATTCTGAAGAAAGAAGGTATCAATCTTTACATACCATGATCTTGGTGCATGTTTCAAACCATACAATGCCTTTCTTAACCTACAAACCAGATGCTCCTGTCCCTGTTTGAGAAACCCTTCAGGTTGAACCAAATAAACTTCTTCCTTTAAATCACCATTTAGAAAAGAAGATTTGACATCCAATTGATGTATATTCCAATTATGTTTTGTGGCTAAGGCAATCAGTAATCTAATTGTATTCAACTTAGCTACTGGTGCAAAAGTGTCTTCATAATCAATTCCCTCCTTTTGAGCATATTCTTTTGCTACTAATCTTGCCTTAAATTTATCAATTGTACCATCTGCTTTAGATTTCGTTTTGTACAAGCATTTTCTTCCAATTGGAACTTTATTTTCAGGAAGTTCCACTAATTCCCATGTTTGATTTTTCATATTAGAAGCATACTCATCATTCATAGCATTAATCCATGGTTCATGTTGTTTAGCCTGCTCATAATCAATTTGTTCTTCAATATTCATTATATTAGAAATTAAGGCATAGTCTCTATACCTTGCAGGAAGCCGAGTCTATCGGAACGACCTTCTTGGTGCTTCAATGCCTGTGGGTGTTCCATCCATGATTCGTCGGCTTTGAGGTGAATCACCCCCTTGTGATGACTCACTGCTGCTAGATGTGCTCGTACTACTGCTATCATCCTGATCCTGTACTTGTACCTGCACCTGTTCCTGTTCCTGCTTAATCAAAGTATCAAGCTTGATATGTGCATCATTAGATATATGCCGTGTATCATTCTTTGTATTACTTTTATCAGTCTGCTCATGAAACAATACATCACAACTTGCAAATAGTTTATGGGAACTTGGATCAAACAATTTATAGGCTTTCAGATCCGTACAATATCCAATGAAAACACACTTGATGGACTTGGCATCAAGTTTTCTTCTGTTAGCCTTAGGAATATGAGAAAAAGCAGTACATCCAAAGACTTTGAAATGACTCACATCAGGTTTATAACCATTAAGAACCTCAAAAGGAGTTTGGAAAACTAATTTCTTAGTGGGACATCGATTCTTCAGATAAACAACAGTGTTAATGGCTTCTGCCCAGAAACCATTAGAGATGTTCTTACCTTGCACCATACTACGAGCAGATTCCACCAAGGTTCTATTCCATCGCTCAGCAACACCATTTTGCTGAGGGGTATGTGGCACTGTGAACTGTTGTTGAATTCCATTAGATTTACAATAAGTGTTAAATGCTTTTGATTTATATTCACCCCCTTGATCAGATCTGAGTATTTTAATGCACTATCCTGTTTGTTTTTAAACCATATTTTGAAACTCTTTAAAATACTCAAATATGTCACTTTTCCTTCTAATGAAATAGACCCAGTTATACCTAGATCTATCATCAATAAAAATAACAAAGTATGAAGCACCACCAAGAGACCTAGTTTGCATAGTTCCACATACATCAGTGTGAATTAATTCAAGTATATCATACTTTCGTTTCTCAGTATGAACAGGAAACTCTTCTCTGTGCTGCTTACCAAGTGCACAAGCTTCACATGGTAAATGTTCACACTTCATAACAGGAAGACCTTCAACCATTGATTTCCTTTGTAACAACGATAAATCATTGTAATTTAGGTGCCCATAATGTCATGCCATAATTCTTCTATCAATGTCTCATTGGATGTCAATGCAACATGGCGCTTCACTGTCACATCCAATCTGTATAATCCTCCAACCCTGGTACCTGTAGAAACAACCCTGTAGTGGTCCTGAACATCTTTCACTATACACCCTAATTTACCAAATTCTACTTTTAAATGATTATCAGTGAGTGGAAACAGATAGAAAATTCTTTTTGAGAGCAGGTACATACATCACATTATGAATCTGTCGCATTTGTGCATTAGGTAAGTACACATTTATTATGCCATAGCCTTGAACTTTAAGTGACATGTCATCTCCTAGGTAAATGTGTGTACCATCAGATTTTTCATAATATTTATCATACCATTCTTTATTACAATTCATGTGTGCCGATGCACCAGAATCTATAAACCAAGCATTCTCATCATCAGTTTTAGCAGAAAATGCAGCATCAGAAAGAAAAAACTTAAGATTTTTAAATCCATCATTCACTGAGGTGTATCTATTGATGTAATTTCCATTATGCCTGCTATGTCTTTGATTTGATTCATTATTCTTTCTCCTATAGCAATCTTTAGCCAGATGTCCAGGTTTTCCACAATAATCACATTCAATGTTCCTTTTAACATAAGAATCAGGAGGTGCCATACCTTTTTGCTTTGCTTGAAAACGGCCTCTGTTTCTGTCCCATGGTCTCCCTTGGAATGGTCTTTTGCCTCTTGCAGTCAAAGCCAAATCAGAACCATTTGACTCCAGTTCAAAAATTTTCATGCGCTCTTCTTCTTGAAGAAGAATTCCAGCCAATTCTTCAAATGTAGGAGGTGTCGGTCTAGCTAAGAGAGCTGAAATAAAGACTTTATAGTCTGGGACTAACCCCTTTAAAGCAATAGTTACCAAGTCTGTACTAGAAACCTTTTCACCAATATCACCAAGCTTATCACTGAAGTCTTTAATTCGGGAAACAAAGTTGCTAATGCTTTCATTGGCATCCATTTTGATAGATACCAGCTTTGTTTTTAAAAATAAAATACGGTTTGCATTAGTAGTCTCATACAAACCTTTGAGAGTGTCCCATGTCGCCTTTGAAGTTTCACAGTCCCGAATGTGAGGAATAATATTGTCCTTCACTGACATGCGTAGCAGCACCCTTGCTTTCATTTCACGCTTCTCCGAATCTTGAGTGGAAGTAGGTGGTTGAGGCTTGGCCTCGTCACCTTTGATAATCGTCCAGAGATTGTATGCCTCCAGTACTGTTATGAGCTTAAATTTCCAATTGACATAATTTTCTCCATCAAGTTTTGTAGACTCATTTAAATATGAATCTGCAAGGGGATTAGCCATTTCTCCACCAATGACCAAATTCAAAAAAAAATCACAAGCTTCTTAAGGTTGGAAAACTCGATTCCGGTAGAATCCAACAGGAAAACTGGTTAATAAATAAAATTCTGCGTATCTTTTAATTGTGTTTCAAAGTTTACACTTCACACTCAGAATACCCAACCCTATCACCTGCGGCAGCGTCCCTTTCTTGACTCGCTGCCTGTGAAATTTTATCGCACAGCAGAGAAGAGCAGCGCAGCGTAGAACAAAGTAGCAAAGCACAAAACAGATCTCGAAAGAAAATAAAAGCTTTGCAAAAGGTTATGGAGAAAGGATTATATTTATACCGAAAAAAATGGGGACAGATTCGGTCCATGCGGCTGAACAAAGAAGCAACAGCAAAGCGGGGACAGAGTCGGTCCGTCCGGCTGAACAAAGAAGCAACAGCTCTAAAGCGTAGCAAAATCCCCGACGAACCAGCTCCAACGCATGAGCAAATGCAGAAAACGCATCCAAGTTAACACAGGTCGGGCTCAAAGTAACAAAGTGCTGGAGAAATACTGCGCACACTCTAATGGCAGAGTCACTCACTGCCCGCGAAGAGGAGAGAGGCGCAGACAAAAGAGCTCTGATACCAAATTACAACAAAAAACTATAACAAATACACAGGCAGAAACACCAGCAAACGTGAGACAAAGCTCACACAACTTCATTCTTTTATTTGCTCAATTACATCACACTTATATAGGAAACTCATCACCTAAACTTCCTGAATATGTGAAACCAATTCCTAACCACTCACAACTAATTATGTTCAACCACTCACAACTAATTCTATTTCTGCATTATTCTCACATGTATCATTAAAACATGAAAGAGAGAGTGCGTAAGAACTTGTGGGTTGAAATCTTTTTCGCAAATTTCTTGTCTCTATTATTATCTTTCTTGTTGGCTACATTGTCTCTGTATTATCTTATCTTTCTTGTTTTCTAATCTTTCATTTTTCTATGAGAACTCTTATCATAGGTTTTCTTTGGAAGTTTGATTTCATAGTTCCATAATTTGATTTATTGCTGGTTTCATGTTTGAAGCTTTATATCTGAATATCATATGTGAAGCTGAGCATTTTAAATGGTTGATAGGGTTGCATAAATTGAGTCACGGATGCTTTGCAGTAAGTTTTGCATAAAAATAATACCCGCTATATCTTATGCATATCTCACATGAATCGAAGGCAGAAAACAAGATCAGATTGAGTGTATATCTATGGTAAAATTGGATTGCTTATTCTCAGATTGGTGAATCCTACCATTTCGGTTGATTGTGATCAAGAAGCAAAGAAGCAAAGGCTATGTTAAGCCTTAAACAAATTGATGCAGAACTTGATCTTTGTGCTACACGTGTCTGTCAAACAACAATTTTAGGTGTAGCACTAGTGACCATTGTTGGCCTGCCTACCTTAGACTCCAAGTCTCAGTTCAGGGTTGGATTTGGTAGAGCAATTGAAACAACGCCGTTCCTGTGATGGAAGCCGCCATGGATCCCAATATTTGTAAGATTGTCTTTCTCCAGCAATGGAATGTGGATTTCAACGAAGAGATTTAATAGATGGTTGCATTCCATGCTTAGAAATATTTTGTGCAGAAAGAGGTGGCATGGTAACCGCCCTTGACATATGACAACCATGCCCATTGGCAGAGAAATGCTGTAAATTTTATGGCTCCAAAGAGCTTCCCGAATGAACAGAGGAATGTTGTGAAAAATCACTTGTTCTAGCGTTGAAAATGTTTGCATTGAAATTTGGCTACAGGACAAATCAATTAGAAATAAATCTCTACTTAGATTCACTGTTGTGATTTAAAGCGAATGAATCATTCATGCTTTATAGTGGATATCCTGCATGAGAATGATCATGTTTGTTCGTTAAATGTACGTTTGTTTGTTAAATATAGACCTAAAAGAGTGAACTTCATTACAAATTCTCTCCCCAATAGAGCTACATTATTTTTCCAGCACAAAGGTAAATTCCAAGAAATTGCTGAATGTGTAGAAGTAGAAGGGTGTCTAACTAGACAATGTGTTTGTAGACTACACAAATATCTCTCTCCTTCCGGGATCTCTCTTTCTCTATCCATACACTCTTAACCTCCCTCATCTCTTTTCTCTATCCTCCCTCCTCTCCCTCTCACCCTATACCCATCTCTATCCTCATTCCTCTATATTCTCTCGATCTCACTCTATGTCATCCATCCCTCTGCACCCTCTATGTCTATCTCTATCTCCTTCTCTCCCCCCTGTCATTATGGCTCTTCCCTTCTGGCCCATCACTCTCTCTAAGTCTCTCCATATCTCCCACTCTTTTTCAATCTCTCTCCTCTCCCCACTTCACTCTTTCTGTCATCCCTCCCTCTCTCCTTCTCCCTTTCTCGTTATGTCCACCTTTCATTCTTTTTTAGTTCTCTATTTCTCTCTTCTTCCACTCCCTCCCACCCACTATCACTGGTTTCTTAATCTTCTTACCATTTGTAGCATCCTTCTCTCCTTGATTTATTCATATATCATTGTCTATTTCTATTGGTCCATTACTCTCCATTTGTGTATTTCCATTATCATATTCATGTGTTTCTATTTATCTCTTCTTCCATCTATCTATCTATATCCCTCCTTCACAACCCTCATCTCTTTCTGTCATTCCTTCAATCTCACTATATGACTCTCATTATCCCTCTCTCCATGTATCATCCCCCCCTCTCCTCTTCTTTATATATTATCCTCTCCATATCAATATATCTCTCTCTCCCTATATGCCATCATTGTCTCTCCATATATTTACCCCTCCCCCTGTCATTTGTCTATGTTTTATTCACCTTACACACTCTCCATCCTTGTATTTCTCCTCTCTCACTCTCCATATCCTCCCATCTCTTAGTGTCTCTCTCTCTCTCTTGTATTCTTTCTCTATCCCTTTCTTCTTAAATGCTATATCCCTATTTGTCTATCCTTCCTCCCCATCTAGTTCTAAATTTCTCTCTTTCTTCACCCCCAACTTGCTATCTCTCTATTTCCATTTACATATTTTCGTGTATATCTCACTCTCTCCCCTTCCTGATATCTATCTCTCTCCATGTCCCCTTTTCTCTTTCCCACCCTAGTTCTTTGACTTTTTTTATATTTGTCTCTATCTCTTTGTTTCTCCTTATCCCTCAACACTGTCCATTTGTCCTGCTCTTACTCTTTCTCTCAACCTCACTCTCACTTCTTCCCTCTTTGTCTCTCTCTTCTTCCACTCTCTCTCCCTCTCTCGACCCTCTCTCAATCTCCCTCCCTTCCAAAAATTTCCTTCCCCTCCTTCTAGAAATTTCCTTCCCCTCCCTATCCCCCTCCTTGGCTCTGTTTTTCTCTCCCCCCACTCTCCATCTATCTACTTCAACTAATATAATTTATGTGTCTTTTCTATCTTGATGTATTTCTCTCCCTCCCTCTCTCCTTCTCTCTACTTCAACTAATATAATTTATGTGTCTTCTCTATCCTCTCTGTATTTCTCTCCCTCCCTCTCTCCTTCTCTCTAGCAGTGTCTCAAACACCATCTATTTCCCTCTCTCCGCAATCACTCACTCTCTATCTACCCAAAAGAAAAAATGAAAGTTTGATAATAGTATGACCTCTCTAGCTTCCATTGATTGAAATTTTTATAATTTCAAGTATGTAATGCCTTTGATAATTTGAAATAAAAATAATAAATTACAATTTTACAAAAGTTTAGGTTAAAAATTCCATCATTTATAAAATCAAAATTCCATTTAAAGTGTGCTTTTCATATTTCAAATATAAAATATTTTAAAAATAACTTTCCCTTAATTTAATACATTTTTTTTTACATATGTTAAAATATTAAAATACACCCCTAGCATATTTCCACGATAATGTTTGGGGTAATTAATCATTTGGAAAAGAATTATAATATGTAGTAGTGGACATTAAAATGAAAAATCCAAAAACAAAATTGAATGTTTGATAAGAGTATGATGTCTCTAGGTTGCATTGATTGAAATCTTTGTAACTTTAAGTATATAATGCCTTTCATAATTTGAAATAAAAATAAAAAAATTACAATTACAAAAGTTTATGTTAAAAATTCCATGATTTATACAATAAAAGTTTCATGAACAAAATAATATGGATTATATTTTGTATGAAAATTAACGTACTATTGTTCAGAGAATAACATTTGTCATAGTTAAAAGCAATTTCTAAAAATAAAATTTAAATATTTGGAAAGTCAATTCATATTCTTATATTTCATTATATTACACCATCTTCAAATTCACTAGGTAAGAACTTATAATTATTCAATCTCTCCAAGTTTACATATTGTTTTTTTTTCCAATTTTGTATATAGATTTTAGGTGCATGTCTAGGGTTATGGATCTAGTAAACCTTGAAACCAGTAAAAACTCTTTAGGTGAGAGTGAAAAACTTGAATTTTTTTTTACATATTTAGGGATTTGATAACTTTTGTCCATTTTTCATTGTTTAAATTATATATTTTAATAAATAAATGGATTAAACTCCTTGAAATTTTCATCGACACTTGGATTGTGGACTACATGTCTTAAACTTACAATTCCAACTAATTTTTATTGCTTTCAAAAAGCTTAAAATTTGACAAAACTATAAAATAATTAACCTATTTGAAATGTTTTAAACTTAATAAACTATTTCCTTAGTTACATTATATAATATATGTGTTGTTCGCTTTTAAAAATATATAATATATACATAATTGACATTGGAATATTTTACTTAACATGAGCATTGAAACATTTTATTCACTCACTATATTGACCACGCTAAAATATTTTTTCATTATTATTATATTTTGAAACACAAATTAATATTACTTAACTATAACATTAAAATATTTTATTTATAACCTACATTGTTTTCCTTATTATAATTAATACTTTTGAAATGTTACCCATTAAATTTTTGTTAATAATTAAATGAATTATATATATCTTTCTATTATTTTTAAGGTTGATATTTTTTACTTTAAATTATATCTTTTTAGTTATTAAAATATTTTGTTAAGATTTATATATATTTTATATTGCAATAAATTAATAATATAAATATTCAAATAATTTATTTATGTT